>JASANC010003464.1:0-247630 GCA_030248135.1 Theristus sp. LFF4_11 | reverse complement strand
ACGGTGTGACGCCGGCGTTTGCTGATGTCGCCTCCGGTACATTAGTGGTCAAAATGTTCTTTACATTTGACATTCAGCTTTCATCCAAATTCTGTATTCACAATACCACTTGTAACAGCACTCATTTTTCAGACGCATCCTTACAAAATGACTTATTGCAAATCGCCGGGCGAACAGAGGAGCGACATTTTACTATGTCGAAAAGAAAAGGCGACTGTGCTGGCACATACGCAGAAGTAAACGCAAGCTACAGTGCATCTGGCTGGCATATACAACCAGCTGACACGTGCTTTGATTGGCTCATGATTTGTTGCCGGTGCACTGTGGCTGTGGAGTGATGTGATGCATGATGATGCTGCAGTCAAACTCCGCCTCCCCAGCAATGCCCACACCGAATGGACACATCAGCCTGCACCGAATGCATGCATCAACTGCACGTGTGTGCGACCAACCAACCAATCAGCTAGTTGTCTATATTAGCCAGATGGACTTTAGCAAAACACCACAGATAATGTTGAGCTACAACTTGATTTATTTGTTTCTGCAGTTGTGCAAATTGAACGACGACGGGTTCTTGAAAGAATGGCTGCAAGAGCACGAGTACGATTTGGTGGTGGTTGGCGGGGGCAGCGGTGGTCTAAAAGGCGGCTGCAAAGGTATGACAAAACGATTGAACATTGAAACAAAACACTGACTTGCAAACGCCGTTTCAAAGTATTGCTTACGAAATGCGAAATGTCCACAGGAAGCAGCGCAACTCGGCAAGAATGTCGCCTGTTTGGACTTTGTGAAGCCTACGCCCATCGGCACCACCTGGGGCCTTGGGGCACTTGTGTCAACGTCGGATGCATTCCAAAAAAACCGATGCACTTCGCGTCACTCACTGGCGAATTCACGGAGGATGCACGCAAAATGGGGTGGAGCTTCGCGAAGGGCTTGTGATGGTGTCTGATGGTGACCGCTCGCATTGCATGGCATTGCAGACTGTCATAAACGCGCTGCACTGCAGTGACATGTGCATCCGTTCAATAACAATAACACAATGCTGCTTTTTGCCTCCACGTTTTCAGAAGACGCACGACTGGCAACGAATGCGCGACGGCATCCAGGACTACATTGCCTCGTTGAACTGGGGCTATCGCGTGCAGCTGCGCGAGAAAAGTGTGCAGTACCTGAACGCCTATGGCACGTTCACCAATTCGCACACTATCAAGGTGTATGCTCGTTGCGTTTGTGAAATGTCCGCAGAAAAGAAAATCAACGACATTTTTGTGTCGCAGACAGTAAACAAACGTGGCAAGGAAGAAATTGTGACGGCTGATAGATTTCTGATAGCGACTGGCCTTCGCCCGCGGTACATTGAAGTAGCTGGCGCCAAGGAATGCTGCATCACAAGGTTCGTTGCTTTTCACCACGTCGTTTCTCGAGCTTTGAGGTTTGCGTTCGTTTGTTTCAAAATGGCACCCAGCGCTAGTGCGTTCGTATTTTGGTGCAGCGACGACCTGTTCTCGTTGTCGTACACGCCCGGCAAGACACTCTGCATTGGTGCGTCCTACGTGTCGTTGGAGTGCGCCGGCTTCCTGAACGGCATCGGTCTGGACGTGACCGTGATGGTCAGGTCAATACTGCTGCGTGGCTTCGACCAGGATTACGAGAACAGGATTGGCGAACACATGAAGGAACAGGTGAACAACAGTCACTGGAAGCGCGAATCCGCAGCTAGCAAGATGCCTGCCAGCGAGTCTACGCCAGTTTGAATGGAGATGCTAACAAAAATCAACCAATAATTTTTACGCCAGGGTGTGAAATTCCATCACGGCGTCGTGCCGGTGAAGTTTGAGCTGCTCGAACAAAGGCAATACCCAGGGCGTTCGTGTCACCGGTAAACGTGTCGATAGTGGCGAAGAGATCGTCGATGAATACAACACGGTAAAGCCAGTTGCCGGTATGCCCAACGCTTCATTACTGAAACGCGTACGGCATTTGCATCATCCACCAGCGTGCGTGCACACGCTGCGGCCTCAACAAAACTTATTCAACGCAATTGTTCTGACATCTTCCTTTTTGGAAAGCGTTTCACGTTGGCTTAGATTAGGATTAGTCAGGTAGGCTTTGGTTTAGGTTCGTTTTAGGCAACGTCTGCCACCATCAGTGGTTTGCTCTAGTGCGGCAGTCCAGCCCTTGTTGTTGTTGTTTGTTGTCATCTTGGAGGGGCAGAGCCAAATAGCTGGCGTTTGCGACCGGAGCCGCCAGTTCGATTTCAAGGAAGCGCCAGCTTCCGAACCAGTCCCACCCTTGCAGGGAGATGAGAGTCACTGTGAAACATTCATGGACTTGCTTTGATGCTGCTGATGTTTCATTCAGTTTATATTGGCAATCGAAGTCGTGATGCGACCACAGCTGACATGCGCTTTGAGAATGCTGGCGTGCAGCTGAGCAAAAAGTGAGAGCGACAGTCGTTGTCTTCATTGAAATGAGTTTGTTGAGGTAACGACAGCCGCATTCTTAAACAGGAGAAAAACAGCTGACTGGTTGGTGATCACGTGATTCATGCTTTCTGTGCAAACTAAACTCCATTGCGCAGCATTTTCTGCACAGAAAGCATGCAACCACGTGACTACCAACCAATCAGCAGATTCCCTATAATTTAGAGTAAACGTAAACTTTGTCAGAGCGCTTTGCTGGTGGTGTGCTTGAATTGTCACCATGAAACAACCCGGTGTGCAGGAACCACAAAGTGCAGTGTCGTGCGAACGAGCAAAGCATCAGTGCGCCGTGGGTACGCCGTGGGCGACGTGTTGGACGGCAAGCCTGAGTTGACGCCGGTCGCTATACAAGCTGGTAGACTGCTGATGCGCCGGCTGTATGCCTGAAGTCGCACCATGGTTGGCTGGCAGCTTGCTCGTTCAGCAATCACGGGTGCATCTGTAATGTACGTGTTTCCCCCCCGCAGCGCCTCGGTCGGAATTGAAAGAGATCAAAAGTTTCACACATGAATCTGAAAAATTACCCCTCTTTCGAAATCGATTGCCCATGTCGCGCATTTATCAGTCAAAATTACTGTCTGATATTGTGCTTTTGTTGTGAGCTGCTGAAATTGCTGTGAGCACAGATGTCGCGCAGCGCCTCAGGTGGAACGGAAGAGACAAAATTTTCACAAATGAAATAAAAATTGCTTCAAAATTTTTTAATTCAAAGATTTCAATTTACTGTCGTGGTATCCTATTTGTATTTGAAATCGCGCTGCGCTTGCAGATGGTAAGCACATTTTATTCCGCAAATGTGAGTTGCACAGACATTCAGGTTTTTTACGCGAAATCGTGCGTGAATTGTGACGCAAAATAATTTGGTATGACGCAAAGAAATTGGTCGTTTCGGTCACTTTTTTGATTCTCTCAATTTTCAAAGATTTCAAGGGATTGTTTTTAAGAAATTTTGCGCCCAGATTCAAAATTTTTCTGCGCCTCCGGTTGTTGCTTTTTGTTCGCACATTGCTAAACATCTGCGTTTTTTAACACGTGAATAAATGTCATAGACAGCAAACTACTTTGGATGACATTCAAAAAATCGCAAGGTAAAATGCGTTCTCAAGGCTTAATTTTTGAAAATTTTCTCGCTACGCGAAGACGTTACAATTTACTGTTTCTTTTCATTGAAATTGAGAGTCAATGCCATTTTCCGAACGGAACACAATAAACTTCAAAACTATAAATGTATTTGTATTTGAAATCGCGCTGCACATGCAGAATGTGACACTAAATTTGCGAGAAAATGTGGTGGAGGTGGGGTCGACGTCGCGCAACCACCTGAGCCGGTACCAGCAAGAAGTGTCCGGCGTGCACACCTCTGTGGCTGAGTGTTCCTGTCAACTGTGTCAGTGAATGTTCAGTGTGATAACATTGAGTTTTTCTACTCGACAGGTGTTTCACAATGTTTTCAACCCGTTGGAGCACACGGTGCCCGGCCGAAAAGATGCGAAGCACTGCTACGCGAAACTGATCTGCAATAGTAAAGACAACGTACGTCAGCGGAAATCAGAGAGTTTGATTATATTATTTCGCAAAGTTTACCGCCCAGCTTATCACAATGCTCTTGTAAATGTGCTACTCAATGTTCCACTTTCATCAGTCGATCGCATCATTTTAGTGTTTGTTGCGTGCGGTTTGTTTCAGATGCGCGTGGTCGGTCTGCACATTCTGGCGCCAAACGCCGGCGAAATCACGCAGGGCTTTGCGATTGCGTTGTTGATGCACGCAACAAAGGCTGACTTTGATAGACTCGTTGGCATTCATCCCACTGTTGCTGAGGTTAGGTTATGGACAGTTTTGAGAAAATGAACGGTTTGACTGAACGTGCTCTCCCATCGCGATTCGCATGTTTTCGCGTTTTGTTCTCCAGACATTCACGACAATGACGGTGACAAAACGAGAGCAGTCGGTGCTGGAAGCGACCGGCTGCTGAGGCTAGGCAGTGCCCTCCACCGCCGGTCTGGAGTGGGCCTCTTGTTTTCTAGTGCTGTTCGGTCTCAGTTTGCGTGCAGCACGCACACGCGTGACGGGTGTCGACCAAAGCCACGTCTGGTGGCCGTCTGCGCCCTGATGTGCAACTGTGCGCCGTGCAGCTTGTAAATTTGTGCGCGTCTCGTTTTCTATCGTTTCTTGATTCTGTTGTTGTTGTTCTTGCTTTCCATACGAGTAGCGAAGTTTGTTGTTGTCGGAGTGCAATGGTGAAACACCGGTTTAGCTGATGATACGTGGTGTGGTTTTGTTGAAATTTTATGGGTCCTGCTTGGCTTGTCACACTGAAACATTCGGTTGTTTAGTGTAATTTAAGTTGAATAGCTTCGTGTTATGTTGCAATTCGTACGTTTGTCTCCACTGCAGCTGTTGCGCACAGTCAATTGGTTTCTGTCCTTATTAAGCTACTATTTTAAGCTACAATTCGTTTTAGAATGACTTCAATTTCAAATGTTTTTTAATAGTGTGTAAAATTTTTAGTCACACCAGACCAAGGTTCAGACTTTAATTTTTCTGTGCGATTGAAAACTGATAAAACCGAGCCAACGATAAACATAAGCATGAACACACTGTTTGGCCAGCTTCGTTGTTTGCGTTGTAACTTCAGCCACTGAATCAAGCGATCACATTGCATTGCTGTACAACAACATGGCTGGGCTGGCGCACTTTGTAAGAGACGGAGACGATGCGTGAAAAATACGATTGAAATGTGAACTGCGAAATGCCGGGGGCTACCATTTGCGATCATTTCAATAGTATTCAATGCCGTGACACAAACTGCTTATTGTCAGCCAATTTTGTTGGCTCGCTGTGCAAAGCTGATTACACTGGCGAGTGACTGGGTGCGTCCTCGACTCATGCTCAACTGCCCCTCGGCGTGCTGCTGTCCAATCGCAACCTCTAGTGACGTTCGTGTGTCGAATGCTGCTTTATCATCTGCTACACCAGCTGGCGTCGCCTGCAAAGCAGCGCCCAGCTCAACCAAGAATGCGTTCAATGCAAACAGTGTGCAGTGCCTTGAGCGGACTCCAAATCGAAATGACGTAAAACATTTGGACTGTTTTCAAGCAAACAAAATGAGTTTGAAACAAACCATTGCCACCGATTGTCGTGCGCTGTTCGCCACCGCTGACCGCTTCAAGAACGGAAACCGATCCTTGCGTTTGCGCGTTTTTTCCGCCTTTCTGATCAACTTGGTGCGCACGCTCATCGGCACCCGACCGACCAGCAGTCGCAGGCTGAACACACGGGTTTTTAATTGAAATTGGCAACTAGCTTGTTTGGCAAAACTTGTTCGTGAATCCAATTTTCAAAACGTTGCCTAAAATCCCGCGATTCATAGATGGCTCCCTCAATTTTCCCATGCACCGGTCTGCTCGGTGCGCGACCCTTGATGATGGCGGCCAACAGTGAAGCAAAATCTTCCAAAACCTAATGAAGAAGAGAAGACTCAATGAAAAACGCTCGGTTTTTTTGTAATTCTGAATGTGACAGCAAATTTGGAGACCGGCTGCCAGGGCAGGCTGCTGTCGACGTGGCTGCAGCTGAGACGAATCTCTGCTGCGTTCGGCTGCGATTTGATGAAATCAATCAGCCTCTTGGTGGATTTCCAGTACAACCTGACGTTCGAACACGGCTCATCAGCAACAGCGTTGGTTTGATTCGGAACAAAGGAACGCATCAGCTGACGCAGTGGTGGCATCAGCAACAGGCACCAACTTGAGTGACGTGCTGTCCGAGACGGCCATGATGTGTTTCCAGCGGTAGATGAAATTGCCAACAAACAGCCGCTGGTCGGCCGGATACCAGAGACAGAGCGAGTCCACTGTTTGTCCGGGAGTGAGCAGCACACGCAGCTGGTTCGTTGCGTCCGCTCCCAGACGAATCACGTCGTCGTCGTCGAGCCAGCTCACAAAACAGCCCCATGTTCGTGTCAGTTAGTTCAAAAAATGTACGTCAGCTCCAAAGCAACTATCAACTGAATGGTGCAGAGTACATTGTCGCTTTGCCATGCCCCTACCGTGTTGGGAAGTACTGCTGGACAACCCGTGCGTGCATGTATGCCATTGTCTCATCCATGTCCATCGTGTACCACGGGTCAAAGCAGCTCGCACACAAGTCGCGAACGCCGTTTGCGAGCTGCAACGTTGAATTCTGAAATAAATTTTCCGGAGAAAACACAAAAGCTGAATGCGAAACCAGCACCTTTGCGTCTTCAGTGGCGAAGAACAAGTTTGCAGCAACGTGCTCAAAGCTGTTGCTGGTGTTGATCACGATCAACTCGCGCGAGTCCAACTGCTCACGAAACGTCAAGCCCAGGTAGTCGCTGGAAACTGTGCAGGATGTGTTGCGCAGCCATTTTCAGTGCAGAATAAGCTGATGAAACTGCGGTATTTCTCCAGACGCATTTACTTTTTGGCATTCAAACTTCGTGAATACACGAGCAGCGGTTTCTAACGAACGTCTCACCGAAGGTCAGCGGTTGCGCAGCCAGTGTTGACGAGCACGTTGAAGTGATTGCCTGTGATGAAGTACAGGATCGGGTGCTCACTGTACGGGTCGTGCTCTACGATTTTGTAGACACTCGGAGACACCCGACCCTGGTAGACCGTCTCGCGCACCGGCTCGCATGAGTACGGAAATCGCTTGTGACCATAAGTGCTGCTGGCCGTTGCTGCTGGCCACATCACAACGGCATAACTTTGTGAATAAGGACACACGAACCGAAACAGACTATTTTTTGCGTGGTTTGAACTGGTCAGAAAACCAATTTGTGACAGCTGAAGAAGATGGAAATGAAACAAGCATAATCGAAAATGCATGAGATATCGACATTTTGACCACGCCCACAAGCACAAATAAGACTCGACGAAAGCGCACTAGCACCAGCATGCTTCGCAATTCACATCCTTCGTGAAACTGTCTTAACGCTTCATTTGTCTTGCCAATTGAAATCACATGGACACGCCGCAAGTGTACATATTTACAGTTTTACAACAGAGTCAAATACAATAGCAGAACGTGGACACATGAACAGAAGAGCTATCTTGGTATCATATATAATAGTATTCTGTGGTACGAGGATACTAGATGAAATGTATAACACTTTTGCAAAAGTAAAAAAAGGAATTCATTTTCAAAATCATTTTCAAACCGTTTGAAACTACCATAAAATACTGTCAACAGTTACCGCAGCAACCTGGCGGTGGCACAAAATTTTAGTGGTAGACACCGAAGAATGTTCAAAAATGCTAGTTTGGAAACAACAGTCAAGAAACACATAACAGCAGTACAACTACTACCGAACGATGTTTCAATGGAAATAGAAAATCACAACAATTTCAATCTACAGTAAACAGTCAGAGAGAATTTCAACTGTGCTCACAAAGATAATGCATGTTTGACACAATCCTAATGGAAAATATGCTATGCTTTGGTGCTTACATCAAAAATAAGCTTAACATGTATCAGCAAGTTTCATGAATGCAATAAGAATAAGTGGTGAAACGTGAGTAAAACTAACCTCGTGAACTATATGCAACACAACCACTGTTTAGGCTTAGAAATAATAAAGAAATAATAAAAAAATACTGCATAAATGCACTGCACAACTGAACAACATTTTAAAAAAACCAAAGCATAGATTCTAAAAAAAACTTCTCTCCCGAACCCGAAATGCGGAGTGCATAAAAGCGTAATTTGCGAATGAAACACCCATGTCACAATTGGTTCACATTTTGATTAATTGAACGTCACAGATCAGCATCACGTGATACAGCCGGTCGCAAAGGCACAGCAGCGATTTGCTGTTGTTTCAGCTTCAATTGTGCCCGCAGGCCTGATAATCGCTCGAGAATTTGCTCATTGCTCGCTTGACGCATCGAGTTCTGACGACTTTCACGCATCGAAGCATACATTGGACCACGCTGAATCAAGCGTATTCATAGTATGAGTAATCTTCATTTCACACCAAGCAACAGGAGTAATTTGCATTTGTTATAGGTATAGGTAGCGGATGCATTGAACTTAAAATGCCACAAAATACAAGCTTCCAGCTGAACAGAAGCTACCAACAAAGAACAGCGTCTGCACAGCGACCATCAACATCGGAAACACTGACCCTGAATCCGAACGACTCGAACGCGCGTCTACTGGCGGGGCTTGCTACGATCGTGTCGTCGTGCACGTGCTGCTTGCGACCAAGGTCCACGTCTTGTTCGTTGTTCTCATTGTTGTGCTCGCCGTTGTGCGCCGCAGTGCCTGTTGTGGCCGCTGCATTGCGTGCTGACCTTAGCAGTTGCATTCGTGACGACGCAGACGACGCCTCACTGTCACCTGGTGGACTCAACAGTTTCAACGCGCCAATCGGCGAGTGATGCCCGTTGACGGCAGTGGTGCTGCTGTTCACGTGACCGTTGCTGCGTGTGTCGTGTGCGACCAACGTCTCCGGACTGCTACTGCCAGAGTAGGACATCAGTGAGATTGAGCCGGACGGTGGCGCGCTGACGGCAGACGACGACGGCGTCCTGCTGAGCTGCTCAAAGTCGATCGGCACCACCTGCGGCCGCTGCCGGCGAGTGCGCGTCTTCAGAGGTTGCACCAGTGGGTTCTGACGGCATTAGCAAAACAAAAAAATCTTTTCAAAAAATGAATACCCACAAAAAAGAGGGCATTTGCAAAACAAAAAAAATCTTTTAAAAATATGTACCCACAAAAAAATCAAAATGCGAAAAAACGAAAAAAAACAGACAGCGCCATCGAGCGTCTGCCCATTGAACGGTCTGTGCTCGTCCATGTCAACGTCAACGCCGTTCTGCTGCTCAGGGCCTGTGTATCGCTCATACAATGTTGGCGACTCAACTGGTCGCTCCATTGAGGTACGTCTGAAAAAAACGAAAAACTTATCTCCGAATTATGTTTACGAATTGTTGTTATTTGCAACTGCAACCTGTTGAGTAAGCGTTTGCGTGCGGGCAGATTGTGAGTTTTGTTGGCCGACGTTGCTGCGTCAGAGTTCAGCAGTTTTGCAGCCGTTTGTTTCTCAGTCGTTCTGTGCGGCGACTGTTTGCGCCTGTTCAGCACTGCATTCGACGCATCAGCCGCATTGTGCAGCTCCGTCTTCTTCGACGCATTCAATTGTTTGCCTGCATCGGTGCTTGCATTGTTCCGCTGTGTCACCGCTGATGACGCGGGCGTTCTGCAGAAACACTCTGCTGTTAATGAAACGAATGCTAAATACACTCAAAAATGGTGATTGAGTGGGAAAACGTGCGATCAACACTGCTGCACAATTAGTAACCAAAGCACACAGCGTGCAAGTAAACACAGAGCAGCAGCGAGTGGCGCACTTTTGTGCAGTCGCATTCAACAGTTCGAGTGCGCTCGTTTGGCGCGCTCTCGCCGGCGGCCGTGGCGGTCGACCAGTGGGCGTGTTTGCATTCGCGTCCACTGACGTTGCTTCGTCGTTGGCTGCCGTTCGCGGCTTGGGCGCAGAGGATGACTTGTTGACGTGAGCTGCAGCAGCTGCCGGCTCGCTGGATCGTGCTGCGCCCGTTGGATGGCCGGGCGCCGCTGACGCGCTCCGATCCAGTCGCAGCGGTGTTGAGCGAGCACTGCGGCGGCGCGATCGAACCGAGGCGAGTCGTTGCAATTGGGGGTCTGCAATTGATGGCAGGTTGCCGGCTTTGCACCACCGTCATCAGCACTGACATCACTTGTCGTGTGACAACATCAGCAACCAGCTGTCAGCGCATTTTGGGCTGCGCACATACCGGTGGCGCACGCCTTCTGCCAAACCACCAACGGGCTTTCGGTGGCCGGTTTGATCGGGCGGTCGTCGGCCGATGCTGAGCCGGGCGCAACAGGCGCAGGCTCAGAGGACAACTGCACCAGATGAGACGGCGTCCGCTGGTCGCAGTGGTGGTCGCTCTGAAACACGCTCACACCAGCTGATGGGTGCCGCCGAAGGCAACATGACCACAACATCAACGCAATCAATGTCGCTTTGCAGTATACGCCTGTGTGCAAGCAGCGCATGGCGTGCGGCGCACGAAACGGCAAAACGCAACCGAAATGTTGCTGTCACGTCAAACACTGACCTCAGGGCTCAGCGCAAAACAGGAGCACGAGAGGGGATGAAGTGACGTTGAGATGGCGTTTGCATTGAATTTTACAGCGAAACCTGATACCTTTGATCTGGTCATCCTCATCAGCGGTGTCTGCATGAATTGCTTCTTGTCAGCATGGGTCTGCACAGTGTCAATGTCGGTGTCAGGACTCAACGATGACGTCGACGACTGAACAACGTTGGGCATCGTTGTTGTTGGTGACCGTGGCCTGGTAGCTTGCTGCGTCTGTTCGTGTTTTGCAGCGTGCTTGAATATGCGTGCCTTCTTCAGCTCGGCCGCCTCTTGCTTCGCCTTCTCCCAGGCACCCATGATCGCTTGCTCGCGACGTTGCTCGACCTCCTGTAAAACGGACATGACCCGCTTGAGCACGCGCTGTGCACTGACTAATGAGATGCAAGTTGCACCTGCAGCTGTTTCCAGCGTGTCGTCTCGCGTGCATTCTCCCATTCTGCCCTGCGCTCCAGTGCCTGCCTCTCACGCTCCGCTTGCAGCTCTTCCCTCCGCTCGCGCTCCTCCTCCGCAGCAGCCAGCCGCCGTTTTTCCTCCATTTGCTCGTCGAAAGTCAGCTGATACAAAAAAGAAACAATACAAACGAGAATGCGACAGATTGGGGGCAGCAGCACGCTGTTGCAGCGGGGCATGGTAAAAACCGGCTTCTACAGGGTGGGCCAAAAAAAGGTTCCATTTTCAAACTGCTGTCACTGGCTTGTGTTTCAATATTATGAGCTGAAATTTTCAGCACTGATAAAACATGTGATGCCATTTTACTGACAAAAATTTTTTTCCGATATATAATTCCTATCGCTCACTGTAGCAGATTTTCTAAAAAGCTCGAAAAATCAACAAATTGACTGAAATGAGTGCAAGAAAAAAATAGTATCAAGATGCGTGATTCAATTTTGAAACTGTTGCGAAGGTGACAAATGGGTCTTTTTGGATACCCGGGGTATTGATAGTTCAAATCATGCGCTCAGAGTGGAAAGGTCTCACACTTGAATTGCATTTGAGCAGCTCGAGTGAAATTCTGATGTTTCACAACAAACTCGAGTCAGCAGCCATGCGACTGCGACAGAAAAAATTGTTCAGTTGACTTTTTGTTTTGTGTGTTGCTCTGTCTGTTAATTTGTTTCTTTTGAAAAGTTTTTTTGCGGTTTGAATAAAAACAGTGTTTCAGTTTCACTTTTCTGCAGTTTCGTCATGGTTAAGTGGACAACAGAACAACGGGTCTGGTGTGCCATCTGGTGGGAGCAATCTTTAAGTTTTTCTGCAGTGAGTCGCCAGTTTCCCGTGAAATTCAATCCAGCCGCTGCCGGACGAGAACCTTGATGATGATTTGGATGTCTATGAGCAATGATTCGTTGTAAAATTCTTGGTTAAAAATCCGTTTTTTTTGAAAATTTGGGAATTTTTAAACATTGTGTTGTAAAACTGAATCTACTTGACCAAACTGGACAAAAATTTTGTCAGTAAAATGGCATCACATGTTTTAGCAATGCTGAAAATTTCAGCTTATAATATTGAAACACCAGCCAGTGACAGCAGTTTGAAAATGGAACCTTTTTTTTTGGCCCACCCTGTATATTGTCAAAAAAAAGTTTTTATTTCCGTTTTTAAACTGTTTTATTGCCAATTTTTCCCAGCATCCAGCTTCCGAAATTTAGTACGCCGAACCAATAAGAAAAATACTGTTGCAGTAGTGTCTTTAGGTAGAGCGCAGTTTAATTTGAGTTTGACGCAGTTTATTTTTTGACTAGCAAAATGTAATTGTGGATGCGTAAATATCACTGTTCAATTTCCGAAAATTCCGGTTTTTTTATTTTTGCAAGAAAAAGCCGAAAAAAACGCTTTTTTCGAAAAAGGGTTTCATTTCCGCGGCTGCCATTTTCGTTGCCAACCGTGGTTGCCACTCAGCAAGCATGCAACAAACGGTGCAAATGCAATGTCTGCGTTGCGGGCACCTTTGCCTCGAGTGCCTTCGCGTGTCGTTCCTCCCAATCTTCATCGTCCATTGTGCGTCGACGGCGGCTGCCAGCCTTCGACGAAATGGAAGACATCGCATCAAACACTGCTAGACCGGCTGAAAAAAAACACAGAGAACAATGAAGAGGGCTTGCACGTTGAGCTCTGCTGTGCCGAGTGCTGGCAGCGCATGAGCGTGCCGTGCCCGGGTGACCGTGTGCGCTGCGATGCCGAGGTTGTCCAGCCGTTTCCCTTTCACAATAAATTCAGCGCAACAACCGAACCAAACAACGTCAGTGGTACGCACAATCATTGAGCGCGCCCATCGACTGCGTCATCACATTCGTTTGTTGGTGTTGTGCTGCGGCAAACTCAGTGGCGTCTGCTGGCACATGTCCGTTTGTCGTTGGACTCGGCAGTGCCATCAAGTTGGTGCTGCCCGATGGCTGCATGATTGGGGCGACCGCAGCGGCCGGACGGGGCACGCACTCGCTCGCTGCTCGCGACACTGCTGCAACGTGATGAATGCTGATTGATGAATGCAGTTGGCACAGCATGTGTTCATGGATGATCGTGTTCATGAAGGATCGTATTCATGATAGAACAGCATGATCGTATTGCTAGTTGCTAGTGCTGCGACTCAATCCACGTACAGTATGGCCGAATAAATGAGGCAGTTTATCAAGGCGGAATCAGCCGCAGACTAGGAGTTGTCTTTTTCAAAAAAGCCAACGTAATTCCCAATCATGTGTACAAGGGATAAAGAATGAATAGAATGGCGCGGATAATCCATTAGTTTAAAAATACGCGTCAAATTTGGCAAACAATTCAGTTTCTGAACGTCTTTTTTTCTTTCATTCAAAATTCGCGCGCTCCTTGCACCCTGAAAAAAGCTGCCATGTTTAACCGGCCATACTGTACGCAGTGATGGGAGATTAGTTTAATGCTTGTCGCACCAATTCAAAATTGCTGAATTCAAAATTGATAAACGAACGATGTCTAAGATACCATTTTGATCGGGTTGCTGCCATACAGGCAACTGAGACGCCCAGTGCTCAGTGTAGGTCAAAGGCACATTGGCGGTTGACGATGCATATTGAGCATGAGCGTCGTTCACACCGGGCGATACCTGAAGCAAAAGTTACTTTTTTGTCTTTCTGTCTTTCTAAAATTGGCATTTCCCTACACGGCGTGAAGAACAATTCTGTTTTGTTAGCAACTTTGTATTTTGAAGTTACATATCCAATTTACCCCGACAGTCAAGCTTAAAATAGCTACGTAGCTGCCGCCGCCCACATTAAAGTTTTTGCTCTTAAGCGGAATCCACGCAGCTGTGTTGAAACATAACTACACGGCCACCAAAAACTGCTTCATGAATGCCCCTTTATGCTTTGGCTGTGGCCAAACTCTCATAAAGCCCACCGTGCACACTCACTTGATCAATAGTGAATGAACATACCCAAACAACTTGGCCCTACAGACGTCTGATAACACAATGACTGCGCGGCTTCTTAGCAACAAAACGCATGCAAAGAAACCACCGGTATGGTTCTGCTCCGAAATACTTGAAAAATGAAAGCACAACAGCAAGAATACGGACAGCACAGAAGACTCAATGATCAAAAACTGCTAAACACGAGTACAAAATGAAAAATCGAAACGCACAATAAAGCTGGGTTGCTGGAATGCGAGTGGCATCGGCAGTGAGTCAGGTCCAATGGTGAACTGGTGTGGCGACGCATTCGCTGGCACAGGCACCCAACCCCAGCGTACGCCCAAATGCTCAGGGGTGATCATGGCTTGTTGGTGTTGCTCATAGGTGCCAGCAGCTGGTGACTGGCGCTGCTCACCGTGTTGGTGACATTGAGTCGGCATCAGCAATGTCGGTGCTGTTGCGCCCGGCGCACCATGCAGCACGTGCACTGCACCGCCACTCATTCCACGCAGAGACGGCGACTGAAAAAGTGATCGCTTTTAGAATTTTATTACTGTTTCATGATGCCAATTCACCATTTTTCCTTCGTTTTTATCATCACTCCTTGCACCTCTTGACAGTTTTCAAAATCAGCAACAGTGCAGTGCAGTCCCCTTTCGCATGTTGAACACACACCACACACTGAAGTAACAAAATACAACGTGATGTCGTCATGTAATGTCATTGGCGTTATCAGAAAACTTTTTTATATTTTTTCAAAATTTTATAGCACAGTACCATAAGAACTTCAGTTGCGTAAACAGTACCAAAACCGTGTCGCCCCGCCAAAAGCGTAAATCGAGCGGAAAACACGCTCATATTCAAACAATTTCACGGCACTTTGTCAGAGTGCCGCCAAGCCGATTACTGTTTACATATGATACCAAAAATATCACGGATTGCAAACAACACAACTAAAAAACGTTCCAAACACCTTTTTGTCACACATTTCGAAGTTTACGACATCGTCGCAAAAATCGCAATTGTAGTTTTACATGACACTACTCTGATGCTTGTTTATACCAATCCAGTTGTTGTGTAAAACAGCATTGTTTCATTGCTCATCACGTCGATATTGCCGTGCTAATGAACGACAACCCAACTTGCAAATATGTAAATGCAACATTGAATAGTGGTAACCAGTCAAGCCCGTGCTCCCACCCCAACACAGTTGTTGTTGCAATCGCATCAGAATTACCGATGCAGATGATAACGTTGATAAGATAAGAGAGACGCACAAATAATTCAGGTGCACACCAACACATACTTTCATAAATCACGCGGTGCAAATTGATCCGATTTACCACACGCCCCTTCTCGTGATCGTGACGTGGGAATTCAGAAAAAATAAAATATGCAGCATCACAATGTTTTGAAAACTTTTTTCCGTTCTCAGCGGTCGTGCGCAGTCATGCTGCTGACAGAAAGTTCTGTGTGCCCGTCATTTCCAAGGTGACTGACGAGATAATATCGCCGCGACATGATCAACAACTCGTTTCAGATGCACATTTCGTGCGAGTGATTCCCATGAAATTAAAAAAACACCAATTTGATTTTCGATTCGCAATTGCGCATGCCATGGATGTGAAGATTTATTGCTGGTGGTGGATGTGTACACGATGTGCCGGTTGTTGAGTCAATGTCGTTGCGAAAGGCAAAGTTAACAAAGCGCAACAAGACAAAGTTTACTTTGCACGTCCCTTCGCATGCACGTGCAAGCAAAATGCAACCGACCAGAAAATCACCGCTCATTATGTTTCCTCATAGCAAATTTCCAGCGCAGAAATTAGAAAATGAAAAAGCGACACAGAAAATAATACCGCACTTTTACCCATCAGCAACAATCTAAAGCGCAACGTGTTTACTTTTCTGTGCATTCCTTCTCATTCTAAATGTGCATAATTTCTAAACGTTACGTTACTCATTAAAAATTCCACCGGTCGGTAACCATACGAAAACAAAAAATGCGAGTGCTAAAATTCGTTGAAATACGAATTGCATTCGTGTTCGGACAACCCACGTTTGAAATTAGTGATTCATAACTTTGAAATGAGCTTTCATTTTCATTCGTCGTCGACAAACAAACCGAAAGATTCACAGAAGTGCAACTTCGAGCGTGCCTTCCATTTTGTCGACGACATTTTCCGGATCGATAACAACCAGCAGCTCACAAAGCTGTCGATTGCTGCTGCACTGAGCGCAAACAGTCCATTACCTGTACTCTTCAATCTTCATGAATAATTGATTGAGGTTTCCTGAAACAATACGCATTTGACAATCGCAGCGTTCACAGGAATGCTTGTGCGCTGTGTGAGCGAACGCAACTGTCTTCACTGGTGTTTTTTCGTTTTCATGGTTGTTGTGTCATTTTTCAGTACCGCACTGAGTGAACTTTTGTTGCTGAAAGCATCATATGAAATCCGGGAAATGTTACGTTGAGAATATGGAATGTCACTTGCTAATTCAGAATGCAGCGAACCAACAACCCCTTTGCCGACAACTGAAAATGTTCAACGTTACAATCCGTGGCCGTGTGAATAATACGCAAATACGTTAGCATTCAAGGATGCATGGTGGATGCAACGTAGGTTGATTGTCACTGTCACATAAACACAACACGCATAACTGTTTCACGAGCACATAAACACAAAAACCGCCACAGAACATGTTTATCATGTCCGAAGTCCGAGAGATTGCAAGAAGACATCAGCAATTGACCATTCCGCCATCTGCAATAAACCGTTCGTTTAAGTCAGACAAAGTTGTATTAAAGTAAGACTGTCCTTTGGGTGACTCACACACACAAACACACACACACACGCGAAATCGCTATTGGCCACACACATAAAAGTTGCCAGCTCGTTTAACGACGCGTAAAATGCACAACATTCACGGGACATTCTCGCAAATGCAAAATGCGCGTTCACTGCATTCAGCACGCAATATTAACGGCAACTGTCAATCACTAAAATCTGAACTTGAATGAATAATCGAGAGCGAACATTATAAGGTGACTAAGTATGAACAGATTTGCATCGAGATTTTCAACGGGACTGTGGCGTTTCCAAAGTTCACTAGTGTCTTATTGCCTGCCACCCCAGTTTCACCACGAGCATTGCAGGTGAGCCTCGGCTGGGTGCTAAGCTACATGGCTGTGTGAAAGATTGTACAATTGATAAATAAATATACGAAAATATTATTTCACCAAACAACATTTTCTGACCAGATAATACCGTCGCAAATGTTGTTGTATGATGTGAAATGTGGGATGTGAAAACGCCAGATCTGTGTATCAGGCATTACAATTTCTACAGTGTTCGGCGGCTTGGTCTCGGCGCGATCTTTCCCCACAGGGATCGTTAATGAAAATTATGGTAAAAACTGCTTTCTGCTATCAATTTTTAATTCATGTTTAAACAATCTTCCTTGACGATCAGTCAAGCCAAGACGAGATATGGTAAAACACCGCAAGCAGTCCATTGGACGATTGAGAGTTTTGACATTGAATACAGGACCGATTGCAGGGATCAATCACTGAGTGCAGGGCAGCGTCGCCAGTGTTACGAATATAAACAGCAAATATTTGTGTCACTCATCACAATGCACGCGACACACCAATAAACACACAACACACACGGTCGTTTGGTGTGCGATCTTGCGCTGGGCAACAAGGCGCTGATGTAGTTTATAAAAAAATACAAAAAACACAGAACTGGTTGCAGCTGCCGCCGGTGTGTGGGGCAAGACAAACAATGCTTGTGAATTGGCGTACCACCTCACCGGATTACTCATTCACAAAAACACAACCATAGTAACCACTTGAGAAGTCCATTTTCGCAGTTTACTCCTGTTTTCGCAGCACTGCCACAGTGTAACCGTTGAAAAAATCAGTGAAAAATCTTACAAAAATTGTTGTAAGCGCTGCCCCCCTCCAACCAAACAGAAAATGTTTTCAAGTTGCCCAAAGAAACCAGCCGTCATAACTAACAAGCACCGACCACGTTTAACAAATTAAAAAACATTCCTGACGCACATAGTCATGTTTTTTTTATTCGAGATCAAAGTAACAACGCGCGTGCATTGGTGTCTTGCGTGAACGTTCCGCCTGAAAACAAACTGGAAATTTTGTGAACTAAAAAGTTCTTATTGATGATACTTGACCACCTAAACACTACATTTATCAGATACAATTTCAACCGACAATCCACATACCAAAAATCAAAATCGGCACTGTTTTTGCGATTAGTAGTCTCTTGTTGTGACCCCCTGCTCAGCAGCAACCACTTGCAGCAGTGCTCATTTCCATTCATTCCATTCACAGCACCATCGCAAACATCGACCTTCATGAAAACAGACTGAAAAAACTCGCCCAAGCACGCAGGCAGCCATGTGAATAAAAAACCGAGCACACTAAACGAAAACAGTGCTTTCAAAACGAGAACATATTTCGAAAACCGCAACAGCTGCAGACACGTGCCCGGGCAGACCGGGTGTACAGCGCAGCGCCAACTTGCCATGCACAAATAACCCCCGCTGAATGAATGCACAAAAAAATTGCAAATCGGCAACAGAACGTCTTGTTTTTCTACTTGTTTTGCAGGCTGGTTTCTGTTGCCCCAGTGAATTTCTGTCCGAAATGGCAAAATCCATGCCAATTGAGTTGGATCAAAAGTTTCAGTTTGGACACAGTCCTGCTTATTGTCTGAGTCCGTGGCAGAAAGAAGAGGAAATGAAAAAGTTCAGCAACTCAGCGGAGTGCGCCCCAGATCCCACTACACCGGCATACACTTGCAACATCAAGCTCAGCGCTGCATTGAATGGAAATCAGATCATAACGCAACTATCAGCAAGAAACAGCTTAGATCAAAGAACAATAGATCCACATGCACTTTTGACTAACAACCTGTTGCGTGATGACGGGCATTGTGTGAGTGTTGAGTGCTGCGCGCTGTGGTGACGCACGAGCCTTGTGCTGCCTTAACGGGGCACCGCCGCCCGGGCGACCAAACGGATTCCATTCTTGTTTCTCAGCTGAAAACGTAGAAAAAAACATACCATACAACACTGGTTCACAAAAGAAATAATGGAAGTTAGGCATATTGAACTCAGCTCACAACGACACTTACCTAAAAAACTGAATTTTCAAATACAGAAGGCTTATTAAATTGCGGCGTGTTTGACCGTGCATTTGTTTGGGTCTATTTACTCCACAAAAAAGCGGTTAGAGCAGAGCACGCTACGGCTCTCTTCAAAAAATTACTCCAGCCGAGCTATCAATCCATAAAAGTTCTGTTTCTTCTAACAAGCCAGAGTTGTTTCCCAACAAAATCCGACCAAATTAAAAAGTGTCAGTTATTGTCCAACTTGATTATATTTCTCCATTTTTAATGTGGCACACAAATGTCGAGGCGGTTGTGCATGTCGTTGTAATCATTCTCACAGAGACCCGCCAACCTTTCTCTTTCGCCCACTGCAGCCGTTTCTGCTCCAGCAGCGATCGTTTGGTGGCAGACGGCGACTCCTGTGGCATCGTGGAGGCGCTGGTGCCCGGCTGATCGGACGCATGAACGGAGAGCATCTGCAAGTTGCAAAATACAAAGTGCAAAGATATGTGATGCGTGGTCGAGTGTGTGCAATGACGCAAACGTGAACACAACTACTGTGAACAATAAAACAGCAAAAATACCGTTTACAAATTGCGGCTAGAGGTGGCAATGGCGGGCGAGGACCGATGCTCTGTGGATTAGTGCTTTAGATCAGTACCGTGGGCGGGGGGGGGGGGTGGGGGGGTACACCCCCCCCCAGGGCCCCCGAGACCGTCAGGTGGGGGGGGGGGCACCGCGCCACCCCCCCTAACACCGGGCACCCCCCCATCGTACCCCCCCCTCGAAAATTTGGCCGACACCCCCCCACCCCCCCCCCCCATGAAATTTTGTCTGGCGGACACCCCCCCCCAAAATTTTCTGCACACCCTAAATTTTTTTTCGAAAATCATGATTTTTTGTCTATAAAGTCCATAATATAAGCTGAATATATGATAACTTGACCATCTTCATTGTAATTTCAAAGATTTTGCAGCAAAATTTAGCGTTTTTCCTTTCAAATTAAAGCGAAAAAAATTTCAGGGGGGGGGTGGGGGGGGGGGGGGGGGACCCCCCCACAGAAAATTTTGAAAAAATGCACCCCCCCCCCATGGGACCCCCCTGGGGGGGGTCCCACGTTACCATAGGTTGGACCCCCCCCCCCCCTCACTTTTTGGTCGGCACCCCCCCACGGTACCATACCTAGAGATGTAAGGGTCAAAAAAAAAAATTTTTTTTTTAAAAAAAAAGTAAAAAAAAAATGAGCATTTTTTTTTTATTTTTTTTATTAAAAATTTTTGAAATTTTTTCTTTAATGTGCCCTGAAAATGCCGTTTTTGGCATAATTTTTTGAAAGTTCAACAAAAATTTTCTTTGACTTTACCTTGTCACTTAGTCTTCAACGCTGCAGGTGGTATTCTGGATTGATTTATCGACTGTTTTCAGCCTTGGTGAGTGATGATCGACTCGCGCATTGAAGTACTTGAGCGTCGCAAAGGCTAGTTCAACAAATTCCGATGTCGCTAAGGTGAGATAGAAGCAGAGAACTCACATTTACGCATCGTTTTTCAGGATCTCGAAAGGTGGAAATTGCACTGTCTGCCACTGCAAGCGTAACTTCGTTGGTTGCTCGTTGCTGTTTCGCCTCGTGTCGTCAGCGTGATCACACCGGTTTGTTGTGGAACTTGTTTCCATGTTATTTGAGGTGAATTGAGAGGCAAAACACGAGACGTGATGTCGTCGGTGGGAAAATGGGGTCGCCGAAACCAAGTCTGAAATTTTCACCCTCCTCCCATATGAGTGGGGGTCATATGGTAAGTCGGTGGCTCCTCAGATGGTGATATTCGGACTCCCTGAAAAATTCTGAACAACTTTCATTTTTAAAAAAAAAAATTTTTTAAAAAAAATTTTTTTTTTAAAAAAAGAAAAAAAATAGAAAATTTTTTTTTCTTGACATCTCTAACCATACCCCCCCCCCCCTCGAAAATTTTTTTGGGCCCACGGTACTGCTTTAGATCTGCTGCCGCTGCCGTATACACGACGACGGTATATTATGAGGTGTGCCTGCATCTGCTGGTACTGCTGTTTTAGCAAAAATTGACTTCCGACTCTCTCTTCTCACTCACTCATTGTGACACACAATCACCCACAACCTCTCTCCCCTTCATTGTCACTGCAAAGTGCAATGCCACTAAAACTTTATTGACTAAATAGTGGGCCAGTGGCCACTATTTAGTCAATAAAGTTGGGCTCCCGCTCATCTCATCATCGGTTGGTCTCCTCACTGTCTCAGTACCGAAAACGTGGGGGTGGGGTAGGGGAGGGTCACGCGACACGCTCACGCACACACACCCCTAAAACGTGAATTTGCCAAGCTGAAACGCTGAAAAACTTCATTCCAAAAATTGTTCAAGCCTAAATCTAAAATCAAACAGTCGTTGTAAAACGGTGTGAACGGTCCAAACAAAATCGACTTCTAACAGCTTTTACAAGGTAATGTCAAAGAAAATTTTTGTTGAATTTTCCAAAAATTGTGGGTTTCTTTCAGAATTAGAGAAAAATCGAGAAATTTTTTTCGAATTTAAAAAAAATGATTTGTATTATACAAAAAAAATCTTAAAAGTGATTTTTTTAAATTTTTGTTTGGGGTGGGGTTCGTCGAGACTCGAGTCGAGATACATTCTTAAAAGTGATCTTTTTGATTTCTGATCAGAGGTTGCTTGCAATGAGTCGTTGTAGGTTCTTAATCAGTACCGTGGGGTGGGGTGGGCCCAAAAAAATTTTCGAAGGGGGGTGCCGTGGGGGTAGGGTTGTTAAACAAAAATGAAAATTTTTTTTAAAAAAAAGTGATTAAAAAAAACAAAAATGCCAATTTTTTTTTTTTAATTCGAAAAATTTTCCTCTAATATGCTCTGAAAACCTCAATTTTGGCAAAATTTTTCGAAAGTTCAACAAAAATTTTCTTTGATTATACCTCGTAAAACCTTTAGCAGTCGATTTTGGGCCGTTTTACCGACTGATTTTAGGCTACGACAACATCTGCGATGAAGTTTTTGAGCGTCCCAAAGCTTGGCCTACCATTTCCGATGCAGATAAGGTGACGATTCGCCTCGCAGAGCGTCCGATTGTGCTCGCTGCTCCGTTTGCAAGCGCTACGTTGTCTGGTTGCTTGCTGCTTCGTGTCGTGTCGTCGCAACACCATCAGAAGAATTGATCGAATTTCAAGGCGGTATGTTTGTCTTCACTTTAGCATTAGTTTAGCTGGGGACAATTAGTGACGTTTTGGAGGTCAAAACACAAGAAGAGGCATGGTGACGGTTTGGAAAAGGGGTAATTGAGGTCACCAAAACAAAATCTGCAAAGTTCCGTCATATGGGAGTCATTCGGGAGGCGCTTGCATATCATATGTGGTTCTTCGGACTCCCTGATTGATTTAGCACAACTTTGATTTTTGAAATTTTTTTTTAAATTTTTTTTTTAAACAAAAATGACGATTTTTGTTTTTTTTAACAACCCTACGTGGGGGGGGCCTAATGTTACATGTTTAAACAGGATTAGGATTATGGAATGGATTCCCTTCCCTGGAGTGGTCAGGTGCGCCATTTGCTCATGCACCGCACTTCTAAAAAGGCTTGGCTTAGGCTTAGGGCTGAACTTAGGATTAGGATTAGATTCAGGCTTTGCTTAGGATTACGTTTAGGTAATATTCTGAGAAGTGCAGTTTATTTTAAGCGTTAAACACACGGTTAGTTTCTAGGTAAATGTCGTTTAACGCAGATGTCTAGCGCCAGTCGTTTAAACATGTAGGCCAACCGGGGGGGGTGGCCGTGGGGTGCCGCCGACCAAAAAGTGAGGGGGAAGGGGTACGGTACGGTTGTTAAAAAAAAACAAAAATCGCCATTTTTTATTTTTTTTTAAATTTCCGCAAAGCTTCATTATGATATGCACCTGCCCCGCATCCGCATTGCTCATTGCTCATGATCCACTGGCGCGCGTGCACACGCTCCGCACTCAACATAAACTCGTTCAAAACGCAGTTATTTTCATTCTTGCTTTCTTAAAAAGGTTGGCTTAGGTAAGGATTAGGTTAGGAACAGGTTTTGCTTAAAATTAGGCTTAGGTTTGGTTTTTAGGTTTAGGTTCGTTTCAGCAATGTCCGAGAACATCCAATTGTAGAGCGTGAGTTAACTGGAGCGTAATATCATAAAACGTGCCAACCTAAAATTCAAAAATCAAAGTTGTGCTAAATCAATCAGGGAGTCCGAAGAACCACATATGATATGCAAGCGCCTCCCGAATGACTCCCGTATGGCGGAACTTTGCAGATTTTGTTTTGGTGACCTCAATTACCCCTTTTCCAAACCATCACCATGCCATGCCCCTTCTTGTGTTTTGACCTCCGAAACGTCACTAATTGTCCCCAGCTAAACTAATGCTAAAGTGAAGACAAACATACCGCCTTGAAATTGGATCAATTCTTCTGATGGTGTCGCGACGACACGACACGAAGCAGCAACCAGACAACGTAGCGCTTGCAAACGGAGCAGCAAGCACAATCGGACGCTCTGCGAGGCGAATCGTCACCTTATCTGCATCGGAAATGGTAGGCCAAGCTTTGGGACGCTCAAAAACTTCATCGCAGATGTTGTCGAAGCCTAAAATCCATAGTTGTTCTAGGGGGGGGGCCTGGGCCCCACTAAAATTTTCCAGCTATCTATCTATCTAGAAAATTTGCTCCAGCTATCTATCGGCCCCCCCAACCCCTCGGCTCTGGAACAACTATGCTAAAATCAGTCGGTAAAACGGTCCAAAATCGACTGCTAAAGGTTTTACGAGGTATAATCAAAGAAAATTTTTGTTTAACTTTCGAAAAATTGTGCCAAAATTGAGGTTTTCAGAGCATATTAGAGAGAAAAATTTTCGAATAAAAAAAAATCGGCATTTTTGTTTTTTTTAATTACTTTAAAAAAAATTATTTTTGTTTAACAACCTTAGGGGGGTCCAAACTATGGTAACGTGGGGACCCCCCATGGGAGTCCCATGGAGGGTGCATTTTTTCAAAATTTTCTGTGGGGGGGGGTCCACTCCCCCCACCCCACCCATGATATTTTTTCGCTTAAATTTTGAAGAAAAAACGCTAAATTTTGCTGCAAAATCTTTGAAATTACAATGAAGATGGTCAAGTTATCATATATTCAACTTATATTATGGACTTTATAGACAAAAAATCATGATTTTCGAAAACATTTTTAGGGTGTGCAGAAAATTTTTTTTTGGGGGGGGGGGGTCTCCGCCAGACAAAATTTCATGGGGGTGTGGGGGGGGAGGTGTCGGCCAAATTTTCGAGGGGGGGGGTCCGATGGGGGGGGGGGTGCCCGGTTTTAGGGTTGGGTGGCACGGTGCCCCCCGCCCCCCCCCCACCCGACGGTCTCTGGTGCTCTGGGGGGTGTACCCCCCCACCCCCCCGCCCACGGTACTGTTCCTAATCCTAAACCTAATCTTAATCCTAAGCCAAGCCTTTTTGATAAGGTGAAAATGATCAATTTGTTTTCGCATTTTTTGTTTTTTAATAATGGATTTTTTAAACTTTTTAAAAGAACCTTTAAAAATTGCGATTTTTTAATTCATCGGTGCACACTCCCTGGAACGAAATTTGCTTGACAGTTTAGACCGGTAGCGAAAGCGGGACCTCTGGTGAGAGGGGGTGTTTGCCTAATTTTAGAGGGGGGGTCACGGGGGTGTCAGGTGCCTTCTCGGTGATGGGGGTGCACGGGCAGAAAATTTTCCCGAGGGGGGGTGCACTCGTAATGCATCATATATAAAACAGGTGCACTGGCAGAAAAATTTCGTGAGGAGGGTGCACGGGATCGCACGGGTAATACCAAATTTTTGCCTTGGAAATACGGTTGCCACGTTTTATGATATTACGCTCCAGTTAACTCACGCTCCAAATTGGATGTTCTCGGACATTGCTAAAACGGACCTAAACCTAAAAACTAAACCTAAGCCTAATCTTAAGCAAAACCTGTTCCTAACCTAATCCTAACCTAAGCCAAGCCTTTTTAAGAATGCAGGAATAAAAATAACTGCGTTTTGAACGAGTTTATGTTGAGAGCGGAGCGTGTGCACGCGCACGACTTCGGGTGAGGGGGGAGGGGGGTGTTTGCCTAATTTTAGAGGGGGTGTCAGGTGCCTTCTCGGTGAGGGGGGTGCGCAATCAGAAAAATTAGCGTATTTTGATGGCAAATTTGTGCAAAAAATTGGGAAAAAAACTAATGAGAATATTTTTTCACTAAATAAATTTTTTTTTATTTCGTATTTGAACTGCGTTCGGGCGCAAAACAACTTTTCAGCTGTGCGGTTTTTCCACACATCATTCAACATTACTCCGCCTCCTTCACACGAAAAGATAACACCCGGGTGTCGAGGTAAAGAGGGGAGGGGGGTACACGGGTATCTGCCCGTCCACGGGCAGGATTTTCGGCTGAGGGGAAGGTGGACCCCCCACCCCCGCCGCATTTTCGTTACTGGCCGGAAACAACAAAATCTATGCAGGGATAGACACAAACGTCAAGAAAAATGCAAAAATACGGTATTTTTTGAGAAAAATTGAGATGAGAGTGACCACCGTGAGAGGGGGGGTTAGATCCCGTGTTTTCTCGCGGAGGGGGATGGGGGAGGGGGGGGGAGTTTACATTTTGAAAATCGATTTTTAGCTGGAACAAATTATCCAGAGAGTCTCGGTCGGACTGATCAATTTGGACATCAGCTGACTTTTTTAAAGGTAGAAACTATAAAGAAAATTAGGTGGAGTGGCGGAGGCGCGGGCGGGTGTCAAGAGGCTAGAGACGAGTGGCCGGTCATTCGGTTAACAGGATAGCTGTAATGGGCAAAACAGAAAATAGACACGTATTTTGCGTTTAGTTTGGTTGAACTTACACGTTTTTTGGAAGGGAAGGCCCCAGAGTTGTCAGAAAAAGAAAAAGAAAGTCGCTGTCCCAGAAAATCGGTCAGAGAGTTTTTTGGACTAAAGAATTTGCCATTGCCGTTTTATCCATTTTTTCAACTGGTTTGCCAACGGTTTGGTTTGGTTTTCTAACGTTTTCCGCTTTAGTTTTTCTTACTTTATTGTCTTATGAATAAATGCGGCTGAGGTAACATCAATTTTTAAGTTCTGCGACTTCAATCTTTATGTGGCAATTCAAAGTCGCCAAAGTGACTCGGCCCTATGTGGGGGACTCGGATCACTTCACCAATTTCGAATTCCCGCGCCGTGCATGAAACTGTTTATCCATCGATGGGCGCATTGAGTTACGGGACAGGTAATGAATAATTCAAGCATTATTCGTCTCATCATTTTTCTAATCTCTATCTTTCATTCTAGATTCGACAAATTTTTCATAAGAATCGCAAAAACAAAGTTCCCGAAGAATTGTCTAGAAGAAGATTTCATGCCAATACACATGCAAGGTACATACATACCATACATGTAATAGAAAAACGCTTGCATAAAATCATTTGAAATTTGGATAATGATCAACCAATGGTCAGAAAGGTCACCTGATCTAGAGAGAGCGATGCCGAGCAGTAAGCGAACACCTTGTCCTCCAGTTGGAGCACAATGTTGCAACAAGACAATTACCGTATAAATCTTTTAAAAACAATCATAACCGGTGGAAAAATCACGTGATACCGTAATTTTCGAACAGACACAACGACCAATCAGTGAATGAACTCAAATCTGATCAGTGCCATGGTCTCCAGACGGTGCTTGCGGCGAGTGCAGCGCTCAGCAATTCTGCTTGCGAAAAGTTGGTGCGAACGTGCAGCGCGTGCAGCAGGCTTTGTTGCTGCTGGCGTCGTTGTTCGTGCAGGTCATTCTGTTGGCTGACACTCGCTGCTGCGGTCAACAAGCCAAGATAGTTGCGGTGCGCACCGGCTGCCTCGGACGCACGTTGCACGGGCACACGGATCACTCCGTCAGCAGCAGCAACGTGCCCGTTCGTAGTTGCTGATTGTTTTTCATGGCGATCAGTTGTGCCATTCAAGTCCCATGGAACGTTCGGCGACTGAAGACCTTCAGAGCTGCTGCAGCTTGTTGGACTGCTGGTTGCAGAGGTCGATGATCCAGCAGACACTGGCCCGTCTGTTGCCATGATTCGATTGCTGAGTCGACGTTGCTTGTTCGCGCACCGCGTTGTTGCTGACGACTGCTGATTGCTGATGCTCGCATGACGACGTTTGCTGCCCGGGGCCTCGTGGTCAGTCTCAATGCTGTTTCCTTTGTCCCCCGATGTCAAACTGGCGGGCAGCACAGCGGCCAGCAGCAACGAAGAATGTGGCTCGTTTTGTTTGCTGACTAAGTTAGTCGTGTTCAAATGGTTCAGCAGTTGTGCAATCAATGAATCACTCTCCGTTGGTCGCACGTCGGCGCTGGATTTGGTGCACTTTTGCACCTGGCGAACGCACTCCATGTATCCGGCTAGGAACGGCTGCAGTGTCATTTCGTCAGGCTTGTTTTTGGCTGAAAAGAAACGCTTGAGATGAGATCACATAGGATACGACGAACGCGTTTCATTTGTTGACCACTGTACTTTCTGAGCAGTGTGCAAGTTTGTATTCAAACCACAACTGTTCTCATCGCACCAGTTTGTGCTTGTTGCGCCCGCAGCGTGTGCACGTATTGGACGGTCATCTCAAGAATATCCGCTTTCTCCCACTTCGAGTGACCCGGATTCTGAAATGAAATTATTTTGCTGTTTACTGGCCAAAAAACGGTGATTCTATTGACTGAAATCGCACAGTGTCCATGCACACCGAAGCATTCGTGCCGTCCACCAGTATCGACTTCAACTCCATCAGACTTTTGTTGATCCTCGCTCGCCTGCGCTTCTCCATCAGCGGTTTGTTGGTCTTGCGAGCACTTGTGCAATCGTCGTTGCCGTCCTCGGTTGACGTGTCATTTGGTGAAAAGATACCCGTGTCGAGCATTTTGGCGAGCTTCCACAAACGCTCTCGAAGCTGTCGTATTCTGCAGCAAAATACATGTAAAATGCAAAATGCTCAAAGTCCAAATCAGTCAGTCTATGAAACTGCGCAGGTTATAAAATTAGAAGTTCAAAAAGTCGTGTTATTTGAGCGACATTAAAAATTTCGTTGGCGGTTTGCTAAATGCAAACTGTTTTTCAAAAGCACGACTTTTTGAATAAGTTTGCATCTGCGTCACAGATACACTACAACCGGCAAAAAATGAACTGACAATGAGTTACAGCGACACAACAACAATGCACGTCATCAAAGTGTAACTGCTACAAAAGCAGCATCAAATGTTGTCAACTCAGCAGCAATAACGGATATTGGGGAGTGGTGGGTCGGTCAACGGTTGTCAACAACACAACACACTCAGTCGCGTGTCACAGGCTGCGCTGCACGTCTGCGACAGCGAGGGCTAATCGGCACTTTAGGCCTAAAAGTACATTGTAACCTTGCCATCCCTGCTACATCAGTTAAGGAGGACTATCAGAAACTCAAAAACCGCATTGGAGCCTCAAACTTAGAAAAGTGACATGACTAACAAGAAGTGAACAACAGATACCGGTATGTGAAAGTGTTTATAAACTTGCACAAAAATGCGTTTTTTGTAAAATTCAAACCATCAACACAAAAACGAGACGACGACGACACAGAGGGTGGTTTTAAACGAGACGCTGTCGTGTGTGTGGCGCGTTTCGGATTACAAAAGGCAGCGCACAGCCGGCTTTTGTTGTGCGTCCGTGCGCGCGCGACACCTCGATGTTTTGTTGTGCATTGTTGATTGTAAGCACGGTTGCATACAAGCTGAGTGCTGCAATCGCCAGGCACTGACTGGCACCACTCACAGTTTGCATTGGCTGCAAAAAACTGCCGATTGTACACTGTCGCGTGACGTCTCACAGACCCACCGGAGCAACCGAGTTTGGTTTTTATTTTGAACGAGCAAAGCGCAACCACGTACGAACAACAAAGACAGAGAGAACCGCACTGCACATGTACCACAAAAAACAGGGTTCTACAACCAAAATCCTCGCTGACTCAAGCTTTCATGAGTTCGCCAAATGGAGTGACACTACACTATTCTGCACGCAGCTCTGACACCTAAATACAGTAGTTTGGAAGCAAGCAGCGCTTTGCGCGCGGCAACGAGCACAAAATGCAAACGTGCAACCAAACCAGACATGTGCCGATCTGTCAGCGCACGCTGAGTGTGCAAGGTCGTTGCGTTGTGCTGCAGTGTGCACACCGGACGCACGAGCATCTCACACCAGCCACGCAGACCTGTTTTGCACGTTTTTTTAACGCGCACACACGAGCGCGAATCGAATGCAACGAAAAACATTGCCGACAGCTTTCGCTTGCAGTGTGCACGCACGCGCATCACACGCGATCATGCAACGCATGTGCGGCTTGTGGTCAGCTGTGTGTTGCATTGTAATCACCGTATGCCTGCATTGCAGTGCAGTTGGCGCAATTGAGAGACTTTCAACGCGCTTGTTGAGGATTACGCGAAACACATGCAATCAAAATTCAAGTTTTTTCAACACATCCATTGAATTCAACACAAGCGTTCAATGGTATAGCAGTGCAACAAAATTACACGTGTTTCAAGTTGTGGTGAGCGATCTATTCGCCAGAAAACAAGTGCACGCCAGGCAAAGCCAGCAGCACGGTGCAAGCAGCACAGTGCATTTACTGCCAGCCGGAGCAATGGTGGTTGCATGGTGTGTGTCGCACACATAATTGCACGGTGCATTGTCGTCAGCGCATCTATCAATGTAGTTTTTACGTGACCAGGACCGGTTTCGTCTGCAGTTTGCGTGTGTCGCACACGTCGTTGCGTCGTGTTTTTTTTATTCGATGGTTGCATATTTTTCGTGCAAACTGACCTTGAACACGCATTGTACAGTGCGTGCGTGCCATGTGACCAGTCTCAGTGCACCAACAACGTTTTTTTACACAATAATTTCAAAACGCGTGCGGGTTTTGGCATGGCAGACGCATTTGGTCCATGCGACAATCGCACGTGCGTCCATTGTGTGCACACCTTTCACTTTCGCCCAGAACATTTGCGTTTGGTGGTTCTGTGTCCATTACTGTCGTCAATGACCACACGTATGAAAAACGTAGATTGTCGATTTTGCATGTTATTTCAGTGCTTGCGTTGCGTATTGTCGGTGTGATTGGACTGTGGAAATACATGTACACACAGCTTGGTGCATGTTTTATGGCTGTGTTCACCGTCTGCAGTCTGACATGCCCGTCCCATGACAGAACAAAAACTGGTCCGCACTGATTGCACGGGTGACATGCAAACCATGCAAACCTAAACTATTTTTGGTGCAAACATCGCATATGCAACACTCAGCTACCATCAGAACCCAATGCACGTACGTAATTGAATCCAGGTTTTTTCATCCGAATGTCGAATATTTGAACGGACCAGAATCAAGTAAAAAACAAAGTCATACGGCAAATTACATGGGATTCCAAAATGCTGATATCTCAAGGCAAGCGACTTGCTATAGTTGAATAAATGCTTTAGCCTTGAATACTGCAAACGAGTGATGTTGACAACACACAGGTGATATGTCGCGCAATTGATTGAACATGTACGAAACAAACAAGTACCAAAAAATCGTTGAAAACCAACACGCAAAGTGAGAAAAACACGAGCGACTAAGACTTTTTGTAGTGAACGCTTGTGAACAAAACGCATCCGATCGCACGTGCGCACTACGCAAAACGTAGACAGGGAACGTGGTTGGCTGAAAGATGGTGTAAACCAGTTTCGCACGCGTCTGCGCGCTTGACAATCTTTTAGTACAACGCCAAATGACAAAAAATACATTTTTGTAGTGAATCATTCCTCCTGCCGACAAGGTGGCTTGGAAACTACTGAATATCGAACACCATTTTTCTCAATCGCCACTAAATTTTGCAATTAAGGCAAAATTTTCAGAAAAATCTATGTCGTGGCATTGTTTTTTTGTTTTTTTTTGTTTCCGTTTGTGAATCTGGCGCAGTAACGGCCGAATCGCCTGACATGGTCACGATTCGGTGTGAACACAGTTTTTCAAAAAAAGCCAATTAACTGGACCGGATTGGAAAAAAACAAGTTTCGCCACAATTGGTATTCTTGTTTCCCGAAAACCCGATTTCGGTTCAATCTTCTGCAGTTCAAAGTTTGGCGGGGTCTGTAATCTGCCAAAAAAAGTGACATGTTAAACCTGTAGGCAATCACAGTGATTTTCGAAACAGTGTCTCGCTATATGAAAGCACGCCAGTTTTGGATTATCAACAATTCGAATAAAAGTCAGTTTTTTGCGCATCCGAATGCAATCTTTGTTTTCACTGACCATTCCAAACAACGTCTACTTGAGCAAGCAGCTCATTCTCATTCAGTTTTACTAACTCCATCATTGATGATCGTCATGTCTCAGACAGGCCGAGCGAATGCCACTCCGACTCCAATCCTGCGCAATCAACAACAACAGCAGACTCAGCAACAGCAGCGGCACATCAGCATTCAACTGCCAGACGGAAAAGTTGTCGAGCATGAACAAGAGCCCCCCGCAGCGCCGGCACGTGCTACAAAAGAGGTAAAATGTTGCAGTGGACGTTGCGTGCCCGTGTCTAGGGTTAGGGGGAAAAAATCCGGATTTTTTTTTAAATTAAAAAATTTTTTTTAAATTTTTTTACAAGTTAGGTTCGTTCGAAGCGTCTCGTCGAGCTGAGTTCATTTAGACTATTTTCAGAACGATCCGGAAAACTATAAGAGCGAAAATCGTGTTTTATTTAAATTATGTCCATTTCATAGAGGGAAAGTTGCATTTTCAACAGTAAAACAGGACAATTTTCGACGTGTACTTGAATATTGAACCGTTCTTAGTTGTTCCTCTTTAGAAAATTACCAAAATTAGACTGTGTTCAAAAATTCCTGTTTGCTGTAGCTAAGTCGGCAACCCCTGTCGACCCGGTCGCCCCCCCCAAGACACTTACTTTCAGGTTCAACCAGCTATGCTATCTGCCACATGGCGAGAGCCCACTCTTCAAATCATCGTATCGAAAACACGTACCATGACTTTGCGATCACGTTGCGGGCAACTGACAGACGCAAGTTTAACACGTTAGTTTAGCTCAGCACGCAAGTTTTAACATGTGGCCATGTTATCGGGTATCAGAAAAACGGTCGTGTGATGTGGTATTAACCAACATCTCCGCTCCAATTGTTTAACAATATATCGCACAACTCCATTGTAGACCTATAACATACGCCATGTTCATCTCATGGCCTACCGACTGAAAAACATGTTCTAAGTTGCAAGAAAACGATTTCTGAAACGATATTTCAATTCAGTTAAGTCATTTCAACGCTAAAAATTGACTCTAGATTCTAGAAGTCATCCAAATTGAAAAACATGGAGTACGTCGGTCAAAATGACCAAATAATGACATTTACCTAAGTACACAAAGAAGTTGGGAAGAAAATTTGGTTTGAACTTTCAAAAAATTATGCCATAAATCGAATTTTCAGAGCAAAGTAGAAGAAAAATTTTTCAAATTTTTTTTAAGTTTGAAAAAAAATCCAAATTTAAAAAAAAACAAAAAAAAATATTAAAAATTTTTTTTTTTCAAAGCCCCTAACCCTACCCGTGTCTGTACGGTGTGCGTGTCCAACACAACAAGATGGGCAAGATTAATTGTATCAATCAATGCCGTGAAAAAGCGTGTTCAGTTCATGTTTTTTTTGTGAAGAAGCTTGAGCAGAACCGAGCTTCAAGAATGTGTCCGAACGCAGGCTGTCATACCACCACCGGCGACGGGTGGCGTTCGCGATGAAGTGGAACTGTTGCACAAGGGGGTTATCGACAAACACGGCCACCACACTGCTCAATCGAACACAAACGAAACAAACATTCCTGATCCCACACATGCCGGCGCTACAAAACTCTGAATTTTGACGTCTGATAAAACACGTTTCCACCTGTCAACAAATGGATTTTAGACGTAATAAAACAACACATATATTGCTTTCAAGTGTGAGTGTATGTACTACATTGGTTTGGTCTGTTTGTGCCTGAATACTTAAACTGAGCAGTTCATGCAGTCGAACCCTTGGTTGGTGATCACGTGACACATGCGTTCTGTGCAGGACAGACTCCGCCTCCTCAGCAGATGCCCGCATAGAAAGCATGGATCACGTGATCACCAACCAATATGCTGAGTGCCTATAATTTAGAATTTGACTGTACTCAATAATACTGATGGTACATACCTTACGTATTTTTTACACATTCAACGTCCATCTGCGAATCAACAGAATTCACAGCATTTTTTACAACAGTGCACACTACCCCGGTAAAACGGTCCAAAATCGCCTGCTGACGGTTTTACAAGGTAATATCAAAGAAAATTTTTGTTGAACTTTTGAAAAATTGTACCAAAATTGAGGTTTTCAGAGCATATAAGAGGAAAATTTTTCGATTTTTTTTAAATCGGCATTTTTGTTTTTTATCACTCAAAAAACTCGCGTTTTGTTTAACAACCCAACTAACAACTAAAAATCTAACTGGTATGTGCAAATGGTACGTGTTTGTGGTCAAATTTCGTTCGGGTTTTGGAAGGTCGAAATTGGAGAGGGCGGTCTGACTCTGGGAAGGTCGAAATTGAAGAAAGGGGGGGTTGGAACTTGGGAGGGTCGAAATCTGGGAGGGGGATCTGGGAGGGATAGAGTTGCTGTTAAACAAAAATCGATTTTTTTTAAAAGTGATAAAAAACAAAAATGCCGATTAAAAAAAATTGAAAATTTTTCCTTTAATATGCTCTGGAACCCTCAATTTTGGCACAATTTTTCGAAAGTTCAACAAAAATTTTTTTGATATTACCTCGTAAAACCGTCAGCAGTCGATTTTGGACCGTTTTACCAACTGATTTTAAACTTCAACAACTTCTGCGATTAAGTTTTTGCGCGTCCCAAAGCTTGGCTTACCATTTCCGATGCAGATAAGGTGACGATTCGCCTCGTAATCTAAATTTGAGCGTCCGAGCTGCTCCGTTTGCAAGCGTTACGTTGTCTGGTTGCTGTTTCGTGTCCTGCTGTCGCGACACATCAGAATTGATCGATTTTCAAGCCGGTATGTGTATTTTCACTTGGGCTGGGGACAATTGGTGACGTTATGGGGGTCAAAACACAAGAAGAGGTATGGTAACGGATTGGAAAAGGGGTAAATGAGGTCATTCAAACAAAATCTGGAAAGTTCTGCCTAGGGTTGTTAAAAAAACAAAAATCGCCATTTTAGTTTTTTAAAAAAAAATTTTAAAAAAATTCAAAAATCAAAGTTGTGCTAAATCAATCAGGGAGTCCGAAGAACCACATATGATATGCAAGCGCCTCCCGAATGGCTCCCGTATGGCGGAACTTTGCAGATTTTGTTTTGGTGACCTCAATTACCCCTTTTCCAAACCGTCACCATGCCTCTTCTTGTGTTTTGACCTCCAAAACGTCACTAATTGTCCCCAGCTAAGCTAATGCTTAGTGAAGACAAACATACCGCCTTGAAATTCGATCAATTCTTCTGATGGTGTCGCGACGACACGACACGAAGCAGCAACCAGACAACGTAGCGCTTGCAAACGGAGCAGCGAGCACAATCGGACGCTCTGCGAGGCGAATCGTCACCATCTGCATCGGAAATGGTAGGCCAAGCTTTGGGACGCTCAAAAACTTCATCGCAGATGTTGTCGAAGCCTAAAATCAGTCGGTAAAACGGTCCAAAATCGACTGCTAAAGGTTTTACGAGGTATAATCAAAGAAAATTTTTGTTGAACTTTCGAAAAATTGTGCCAAAATTGAGGTTTTCAGAGCATATTAGAGGAAAAATTTTCGAATAAAAAAATCGGCATTTTTGTTTTTTTTAATCACTTTTTTAAATTTTCATTTTTGTTTAACAACCCTTCCGCCATACGGGAGTCTTACGGGAGGCGATTGCACATCAAATGTGGTTCTTCGAACTCCCTCCCTGGTTGATTCAGCACAACTTTGATTTTTGAATTAAAAAAAATTTTTTAACAAAAATGACGATTTTTGTTTTTTTACGCAAAGTTTCATTATGATATGCACCTGCCCCGCATCCGCATTGCTCATTGCTCATGATCCACTGGCGCGCGTGCACATGCTCCGCACTCAACATAAACTCGTTCAAAACGCAGTTATTTTCATTCTTGCTTTCTTAAAAAGGCTTGGTTTAGGTTAGGATTAGGTTAGGAACAGGTTTTGCTTAAGATTAGGCTTTGGTTTGGTTTTTAGGTTTAGGTCCGTTTTAGCAATGTCCGAGAACATCCAATTGTGGAGCGTGAGTTAACTGGAGCGTAATATCATAAAACGTACCAACCGTTTTTTTAACAGCCCTACTAGGGTTGTTAGGTTGGCCTACATAGGGAAAGAAATAATTTGTACTAAACAGCAAAAAGAAGACCAGAGCGTGAATTATAAGCAATCACGCTTAAGAAACAGAAATGGACGTTTTAAAAAGGTGTGGCAGCCAAACTTATTTAGTTTTCTTTCGTTTAGTTTTTCAAAGAGAGAAAAAGCAGTGGCTTGTTGCAACATCTTTAATTAAGGAACGAGTGAAAAAGCTGAAGCGGCGCCATTCGTGTGCTTTCGGCCGTTGTTCGCGATCCCAGAGATACCAGAGATTCTGATTGGTTGACCCAGAGAAACAAACAAGTGACACGGTGACTGGTTGCACGTTGCACAAGACAATGGATGAACACAAACAGAAATTTTAAATGATGGTCGGTTGGTTGGTCGCGCCTTCTGATTGGTAAGCCCAGAAAAACAAATGAAATACGAATCGGGCACGTTGATTGGTGGTTCCACCAGGCTACAACGACGAACAATTTCTGGACGCACATTCGATTGGTTGTTCAAAACTTTGTGCACCATCATTTAAAAGTTTGTGGCAGCCAAACTCACTCATGGCACAATCCAATCAGGCAGCAATCGCAGACAGAAATCGGAGGATCTCTGAACTGAACAAGAGACAAGAAAATATCACTGAAAAAATATCAAATTAATCAAGTTTTTTTGTATGGCTCACGTCAAACAGAACAGAACACATCGTCAATTTTTTTGCTTGCACTATGGCAGAGGGAACAGACAGACAAACAGATACAAAGCTCAGAGCCTTTGGAACAATAAAAACTGGTGAGTTAAAGGAGAGACTGATAATGCAACGCTGAATGGAATCAGTTCATCGTTCTGGTTTGTTTTCTGATCCATTTTCCGCATCGTATAGATGGTATACTATTGGCTGATTATTCATTAGTTGACGAATGAATAATGGGGTTTTTAAATTATTTGAATAATACTATTTTGAATAATGAGTAATGGGCCCATTATTCAAATATTACTATTAATGACGAATGAATAATGCAAACAAAAAGATTGAACTTGTTTAAAACAAGTTGCACAAGTTGCAAAAATTTGTGTGCTCAGAACACACCTTGATTGACCACACCAACCTCGAATTTTGTGATACCTCATGAGCATTGAAAAGTGACAAAAAACATGTACACTGACAGGAAGATACTGAAATCTACTTGTAAATTTCCACAGGTGGTGCACCAAAACAAACTTCTGAAATTAAAAAAATGAACTCGCGGTTGATTTGTTTTGTTTGTTTATGCAGTGCGTCAAAATTGTATGATGTTTTTTCCGCATTTCAACCATGGGCCACAAGAAATCTGCATGTTGCACTACTTGTTTTACACTTTATCCGCGAATTCGTAATAGCTGTGCAAAATTCAACACATTTTTTGAAATCCTGAGTGCATTTTAGTTTAGAAAAGTAAAAGAATCGTTCAATTTGGTTTTATATAACTCGAGATACAGCCATTTTTGTCCAGAAAATTGAAAAATCAACAAACACAAAAATGAAAGAAAATCATGCGAGGGGGTTGTTTTGTATGTGGCATACACACATACGTATGTGAGCAATTATGCACCCCTCACGCGTAAGTCACAAGAGACGGTGTTATGTTTCTCTCTGTTGTTGTTGTGTTTATCTGTGTGCACACACATTTTTTTACGACCAGCAGCGGTTAATGGCTATATCTTCCACACCGTTTATCCGTTTGAACTGAAATTTGGATATGTTATACCTGTATACCTAACAACTGTCGCCAATTAGTTTTATCCTGAACCGGTTAGGAAAGCAGACGTTTAGGGCTTTTAGTTATAATCAAACATTTTGTTTACTTTTATCAGTGTTGATTTGTTTAAAATAGTGATTTGCACTTGATCCTCTCAGCCACTGATAATTTGCACCTGAATCGATAACTTAAACATCAATGTGTTAGGGTAAAAAATACAGGGTGGCAGGTAAAAGTCAAGGAACAATCGTTCATTATTCATTAATCATTTACTATCGGCAAATTATTCATGTGAATAATGAATAATTTGAAAAATTACGTGAATAATACAATTTGAATAATATATTACTCATTCGTCATTCATTATTCAAATTCAGAGTTTGACGAATGAATTATTCATACCATCTATACCGCATCGACACGTTTTACAGATAAGTTCCCGACACTTCCCCACAGATGAGCAGATGCTGTGCGTGTGCAGCCGCTGCACCCGTACCAGTGGAATGGATTTTTGATGAAGATGCATGTGCATTTCTTTCATAATGTAGCACTCCGGGGGTTGGTAAACAAAAATCAAATTTTTTTTAAAAGTAATTAAAAAAACAAAAATGCCGATTTAAAAAAAAAATTCGAAAATTTTTTCTCTAATATGCTCTGAAAAGGTTGGCCTATTAGTCTAAACTACCGTAATCCAAAAAGATCCATTCCAAATTTCTTTTTTTGCTTAAAAATTTAAACAACGCTTTTATTGCAAAAATGGTGATTTAGATTTGTCAGTGAACGACGGAAAGAAAACGTGCTGGCTAGCGACGGCCCACAGCGTCGTCACCCACAAGCCGCTCAGGTTGTAGATTTTGTGCAAAGCAAAGGAAGCCGACAGCTGTGTTTGAGCGGGCATTGGCTATGTTCCGATTTCATAAACAAGGACTGTTGGTTGTTGCAAAAAGCATTTTGAATGAATTCGACGATGCGTTGAGTTGAGTGCAGGAATTGAATTGCAGTGAATGGCTGGAAGATTGATGGAGTGAAGACCCACTCACTTAATTTGCCTTCGCTGTTTTGTGGCACCAAAAAGAACAAATCGGGGTCTGAAAAGGTTGATTTACAGATACAGTTTGTTTCCACTCACAACCAAACCAACACAAACAACTGAACGATTTCGTTCAAACAATTGAACAATTAATTTTTATGGAAATTCATGTTCAACAATCACAGCAAACCAGAATGCAAAAACTGTGAAACAGCACGATCAAATCCAATGAATTTCTAGAAAATCAGGAACACACTACGTTCAGCTCATGTTACACTACGTTCAGCTCATGTTAAAGTGAAGAACGATTTTTCAACAGCCATTCTGGATCCGTCAAAAACGAGAAGTTCCGCGATTTATTCACAAAGCGAGTGTTGTTGTTGTCGGAGATTTTAGGCGATGTTTTCAGCAGGGCTAACGCTGAAAAGCGACGAAACAGAACGCCGTCAAGTGGTGTGCCCATCGAGTTTTCTCTGTCATTAAATGGCTATACATCCCTCGGCGGGGCTCGATCCCCCGAACGCACAGGCAAGAGTCTAACGCGCTACCACCAGGCCACGAGGGTGGTCCTGAAAAACAACTGTTTTCTTTCTGAAAATTGCTTGGTTTAATTGATTTGCAGTCCGATTGCTGCAGATTCACAAAAATCAAAAGCTTCCTTCACTTCTCAATATCCCCTTCTAGCTAAACTGAGCTCGACGAGACGCTTTGAACAAACCTAACTTGTAAAAAACCCGGATTTTTTTATATAACACTGGCCACGGCATAGTGAGCTGTCCGCTCTCCGGAATGGAACCCACTGGAATTTGGTACTTTGCTCAAGGTTTCTGACGTCGGTGGAGGCGTGCATCAAATAAAATTAAAATAATGCCTTCAACAACGCAACGCCATTCGACAGCTTAGCGAGACGTTCGTTTAGTTTCCCCTTCTTAGACGTGCTCTCTTCAATCTCATCCTTGATCTGCTCCGCATGCCTCGTGATGTCTTCCGATTTACCTTTTCCCTGAAACACACGACCTTTTGGACAGGGTGTTTCCTCCCACCCCCAAAATTTTTTGTTGCGATTTCAGGGGCTGAAAGCGTTTTCGGGTTTTCGGGTACGCTGAGTTCAAAAATCTTATTTACAAGTTTGCTCGACGCTTCTACTGTGCTCTAAACGCGTATGCCGTGGGGATGAGGAGGTAAAATTCCTTGATAATCAATTTTAAATGAAAAAACGCGCCACAAGGAACCTGAAATCTTCTTACAAATACAAATCGAGGTCGCTAAGTCCGAATATGACGTTTATTTTTTTTATACGAATTACTCCGCGCCCTAAAAATGGTTTTTATAGGGACGGAAAGGGAAAAAAATTGAAAAAATCGGAAACTAGCCAAAAAAACTGAAAAGTAAGCCATAAACACAAATCTAAGTCGCTGAGTCCGAATATGACGTTTATTTTGACATACAAATTACTCCGCACCCTAAAAACGGCTTCTATAGGGACGAAAAGGGAAAAAATGAAAAAATCGGAAACTAGCCAAAAAAATTTAAAAACTAAACCATAAACACAAATCAAGGTCGCTGAGTCCGAATATGATGTTTATTTTAACATACAGTCGAACTCAATAAAATGTGGAATCAGCTGATTGGTCGGCCGAGGGGAGGCTGCTCACACTCCGCACCCTTCTTTTTTCGTGGATCTGGATTCTATTGAATTGTGTTTCTTTTGAATGAGTGTGAATTTCTAGCACCGTCTTCATGCTAAAAATAAACTCAAAGGGTTGGAGAACTGCGAAATTCAATTTTTTTATTCAACAGCTCAAAATGCATTTTTTACTGACGACGACGACGACGACGACGTCGCTTAATTTTTACGTGTGAACTGAAAGACAAAAGCCTGAAATAAGTGCGCTGTGTAGCCAGCTGAAGGGGGTTTCATTCCTAGCTGACCGATCGACATGCGTCCGCAATTAAAAAAAAATGCGTTCCGACTTCGCGGACGACGACGACACGACGACGACTTTGCTTTCATTTTTCTTTTTCACCGTTTTCGAGTTGTTTTTGGTAAGCTGCTGTGTTCATTTACTTGGTGTTCATACCTGTTCATACACGCAGCAAACCATGCACAGCTCACTTCTTTTGGGCTTTTATTTTTCAGTCCACACGCAAAAATTAAGCGACGACGTCGTCGTCGTCATTAAACAAAAAATACATTTTGAGTTGAGCTGTGGAATAAAATTTTTCTAAATTTCGCGGTCTCTAACCTTTGAGTTTATTTTTAGCACAAAAAGGGTGCTGGAAATTCATAAAAACACGTTTCAATAAGATCCAAATCCACGAAAAAAGAACGGTGCGGAGTGTGAGCAGCCTCCGCTCGGTCGACCAATCAGCTGATTCCACATTTTAGTGAGTTCGACTGTACAAATTACTCCGCGCCCTAAAAACGGCTTTAGAGGAACAACTAAGAACGGTTCAATATTCAAGTACACGTCGAAAATTGTCCTGTTTTACTGTTGAAAATGCAACTTTCCCTCTATGAAATGGACATAATTTCAATAAAACACGATTTTCGCTCTTATAGTTTTCCAGATCGTTTTGAAAATAGTCTAGATGAACTCAGCTCGACGAGACGCTTCGAACAAACCTAACTTGTAAAAAAATTTAAAAAAAAAAATTTTAATTTAAAAAAAAATCCGGATTTTTTTTCCCCCCTAACCCTAGGCATGACGCTGCTGTGGTGGTGTGCCAGATGATGGCTGCCGAGCGGTGGAGTGCTTGGTTGAGGTGAGGCTGTGATGCACTCGCTGCACCGATGTTGCTCGTGTTGTCGTAGTTGCCCGTCGTGCTGCTCGACGCTTGCTCACCGCGGTGCACGCACGTCTGCAAAATGGAATACCGTATTACCTCTATTAAACCCCTTCCAAAATTAAACCCCCCCCCCAAAAAATAAACCCCCACCCCCTCGACAAGTTTCCAAATAATCCCCCCCCCAAAATAATCCCCCATGGGGGATTATTGGAAACCTGCTTGAAACACATACCCAGAAAAACATACACATAAACAGTGAATTCAGTGGCTGGTTGCAGTGAAAATGATGAAATTGTGCTACCAAAGGCCCCAAATGGATAAGTTAATGGTAATTTCATTACAAAAGGCTGTTGTAAAAAGAAATTTCTATGTAGAGTAGAAGTTTCTGCGACTTCCTTCCTGCCATGGAAGGTATTTTTGCCATTTTGCCCACCCCTAAAAATAGTTTCCAAATAAACCCCCCCCCCCAAAAAAATAAACCCCCCCCCCAAAAATAAACCCCCACCCCCAGAAGTCGCTGAAGAAATAAACCCCCATGGGGGTTTATTAGAGGTAATACGGTAGTTTTTGTTGTTGCTCTTGTTGAATATTGAGTCTGGAAATACAAGGATCTGACGATGTTGTATTTTTGTATTTGTGCATTTCATGCAACTGTCCTTTTGGACACATCTTCCTTTTTAGTCCTGCACCGGACCAATCAAAATGTAATGGAACAAATTAGATTTTGATCATGCCCTCCAAAAAAATTTGAATCCATCTTTATTTGGTTGCAAAATCCACGTGAGAGCAAGATCGTAGGTGTCATAGACAAGGTGGACTGCGACACTTTGTCAGAAATTGCTCACCTCCGCAAACCTTCATCGTTCGAACGTTTGAGCTAGACCTCTCCATGACACGGCAAATCTAAAAAACCATGAATTCAGCAAAATCAAGCAAAAACATGTGGGAACGAAAAACATAAGAACAGCACTGTCCGTGGCGTTGGTTGCGACGCAAAGTTGAACGTTGACCAGATCAGAAAACCATAGGTCGCATCGCATCGCAGTCATTCTGCCTCAACGTATCACTCAACGTGTTCACTTCACGGTGACGACGGCGCCATGTTTCACGTTCGACAGCGATTCAGTTTTTGTCACTTTAGTACAGTTTCCGCATAAAGTTTCTTATCTTGAAAAAGCAATCCCCACCACACCACACTAATCTGATTTTATTTTTTGGCGACAAACGGTTCTAACAGTGAAATGCTGTTTCTATTCTAATCCACTATCACAGCGGTCCAAAAACTTAATCTGCAAGAAAGCAGAAAAAGTGAATATCAATCAGTGTTTCTTCTTTTTTTGTTCAGTTTCTGTTGGTTTTTGTTCCTTCATTGTAGTCGTTATGTTACATCTGTCTATGTTCAAGAGTGCGGTGCGTGCGGGATCTGCACTCAGCCAACGGTACGGTACGTGCGATGCGATGATCATGATCCCGTTTACAGTCTATCACGCTAATATATGCAACTCGCTGATTGGTCGGCTCCTCACGCTCCGCACCCTGGGAACGGGATTCAGAAAATATCATGTTTTTTTGTTGTTCAGCGGTTTGTTTTCATTTTTTTTTCATGCCGAAAAAATTCTAAATCAAAAACTACAAAATTCCAAACGTTTGAATTGGTAAAAAATTAGTAAACTGAAGTTTTTTTGGTTGATTGACGGCGACGACGTCGTCGAGAATTTTTGCTTTCAAACGTACCGCTGGCCGCTGCTGCGTGTTCAAAACAAATTTAAAACAAACAAACAAAACAACAAAGCTTGCTTCCAACGATTTCGACGGTTTTCATCCCGCTTTTAACAATTGATTCATTGGGTGCGCCATGTCCATTCATTGTTGTTCAAAGATTGTTCACATTGTCAATAAATACTGTCACCTGCTGCGTTCTTCTTCTCTGTGCTTCGGTCGGACACACAGTAGCGGCCAGCGGCGGCACGCTCTTTTCATGCCTAAAGGCAAAAACTAAACCAAAAACCATAGACGACGTCGTCGCAGTCAATCAACCAAAAAAGACATTTTTTTGACATTGTGACCAATGCAAATTTTTGGAATTTGGTAGTTTTTTATTTAGAATGTTTTTTCGGCATGAAAACAATAAAAACAAACCGCTGAACAACAAAAAAAACATGATTTTTTCTGAATCCCGTTCCCAGGGTGCGGAGCGTGAGGAGCCGACCAATCAGCGAGTTGCATATATTAGCGTGATAGACTGTAGACTATTAGGATACCGCTCTGGAAACCTCAATTTTGGCACAATTTTTCGAAAGTTCAACAAAAATTTTCTTTGCTATAACCTCGTAAAACCTTTAGCAGTTGGATTTTGGACCGTTTTACCGACTGATTTCAGGCTTCGACAACAACATCTGCGATGAAGTTTTTGAGCGTCCCAAAGGTTAGCTTACCATTTCCGATGCAGATAAGGTGACGATTCGCCTCGCAATCTAAATTTGAGCGTCCGAGCTGCTCCGTTTGCAAGCGCTACGTTGTCTGGTTGCTGCTTCGTGTCGTGTCGTCGCGACACCATCAGAAGAATTGATCGAATTTCAAGGCGGTATGTTTGTCTTCACTTCAGCATTAGCTTAGCTGGGGACAATTAGTGACGTTTTGGGGGTAAAAACACAAGAAGAGAGGCATGGTGACGGTTTGGAAAAGGGGTAATTGAGGTCACCAAAACAAAATCTGCAAAGTTCCGCCATACGGGAGTCATTCGGGAGGCGCTTGCATATCATATGTGGTTCTTCGAACTCCCTGATTGATTTAGCACAACTTTGATTTTTGAAATTTTTTTTAAATTTTTCTTTAAAAAAAAATACAAAAATGACGATTTTTGTTTTTTTTAACAACCCTAAACCCACCACCTTCCACCCGAAACAAAACCAAAAGCTATAAAAACACAAATATCTAAACATCTACAAACAAAATAAACACCACTATTAAAATAACAAATTTTAAATTCTTCCAAAAACCTTTTTAAATTCACTCTTTTCTCCAGAATCTTCAGATCCTGAATTTTTATATAATACTGCCGAAAAACCTTTCTTAGATAGATTCGAAAAATTTTTGGCCGGCCCCCCCCCCCCCCCCCCTAGAACAACTATGCTTAACATTACAACGTACTCAGTTCTCAGTACTCAGTACTCCTTGTTTATTTAGTTTTGTTGATCTTCTTTTCAGATTTGTCGGTTTGAGAAATGAAAAACCATATGATGACAGACAGATTGCAAACCACATGATCAAAATTGAATTGAAAGAAACCAAAAGAAGACAGCAATAAAATCAAAAACGTAAATATGAACGAGACTGCTATGGCTGGGGCGGCTGGGGCTGGACACTCGGTGGGAACCGTGGAGGATCGAAATCGAATATATTGCTTGGAATATCTGCAGAAAGCGTTGAAGAGCGCACAGCAACGGCGAAACGACCTGCACAAGATGCGCCAACAGTTCGAAGACGAAATTCGGGCTCATTTCAGTAATCTTCGCAACGAGGTTGCTTGGTTACTGGGTTGGCACACTGACGCTTGCTTGGTCATTTGGCCATGTGTTTTTTCAGCTTCAACAACTGGGTGAGAACGCGGGGAAGGCGGTGACGGAGGCATGTGCTGTGCAGACAGCCGAGGCAGACCGTCTCTGCGCTGACATACAACGCGAAGTGCGTCTGTTCACTGATGTGTCCGACTTTGACGCTTATGCGCTGGTGCTAAAAAAACACAGCCAACAGGTCACTCACTCATCGTTTGTTTTACTTTGAACCGTGCATCTGCGGGCAGCGGGCCCCCTAAATCAAGTATCGTGTTCTCTGAAATCTGACAACGCTGCTTTGGCGGTTGCTTTCAACAGCAGTTCAATGCAATACACGTTCTACGAATAAAAATCAACGCAAACCAGACACATTTTTCAAATCAAGTCTGTCTGTAGCGTAGGTGTAGGACTTCTGTCTGCCCTTCTGTAGGTGGAAAGTTCGAACCCCTCTGTGGACAAGACATATACGGAGAAACTAAAGTGACCAATAACATCTAATGGTCTGCTCCCTCCAGAGCCGAGGGTAAATTTGGCTCAGGGCAGTATTGCCCGTTCGCGCCATCGTTAGGTACCTCATGGCGGTGCGCGAACAAATAAAAAAAAACGGCAGGAAATACCAATTGAAGTAGTTCGTGTTCGACTGAGCATGCGCTCGGACAGACAGTGTTGTGTTTGCAGTGGGTGTCGATGGCGCCCGAGTATGTCACTGTGCAGCGCACACCCGCGTTTGACGAACTCTGCCGCTTGATCGCCAACTTGTCGGCCGATCAACTGTACCACATTGAGCCACGGATGCCGCAGCAGCAACGTGCCTCGCACGCGGTGCACACGACACAGCACGAACTCGCCAAAGTGACCGGTCGCCTTGCGGACATCGACGTCGCTGCTGGCACTGCGAGCTCGTCTGCTGCGTCCGACGGCGCTGCACAGTCGCTGCACTCACAGAAGGTCAGCAGTGGATGTGCCAACCACGAGAGCAGTGCACACTGTCGGTGACGCGCGTAACGCAGTTCGCTGCATTCTTGCAGGCGTCTCTGTGCTCGCCGCCTGCAGCCAGCAGTGCGAGTGCCCCGTTCGGTGTCGCCCGTCGTCTCATTCAGCCCCATCCGCCAGCTCCAGTGCGCACGCCACTTCATGGCATGGGACGCGGTCGGTGTGCTGGTTATTCTTATTTTCCAACTTGTTTGTTTCATCTCCATTGCATCGTTCGCGTCAACGTGGCAAGCGACTCAAGTGCAAACAGTATTGGGCAGTTCACCTGCATTCTGCACGGAGTGACCAGCCAACAAAACTCAGCAACTCTGCAGCAAGTGCAACATTGCTCAGTAAAACAGAGTGCAAGCACGGCACTCACACAAGGACGCTAAATAAAATAGATTATCATGAATGACGGTATGACCGGTCAGAATTTGTTCTCTGCTATGCGTGCAGGTGCTGGCATTGTGGGCAGTGCGGCCACCACGGAGTCGCAGTCACCACCTGCACCAGGTGCGTTGTTGGTGCCAGCCGGATCGTCACCGCCAGCAGAGACGCAGCAGAGCACGTTCACATTCAACAGCAGCCACTCTGCCAACACCACCACCACCACTGAGCTGCCGGCTGTGTGCGCCCCGTCGGCTGTGCACTTTGCAGCACACGTGCACTCGTACTCGACCACGAACAGACCGCACCTGATGCACTTGTTCGAACTGAGTGGCGCCCGGGGTTAGTCGGCACCGCACACTTTGACGTTGAACGCACTGACATGCGGAACGCTCATACAAAGCTGGCTGCTCGATTCGCTTAGTCGCATAAAGCCGTCAGTTAGCATTCCATTCCTGCAATGCCTTCTTGTATCTCAAGTATTGTGAATCAACGAATCGCCATGACGAAACAGTCTCCTCCTCGATGCACGTGTTCCCTGCAGGCATTCGCGCAAAGTTCGTGCGCACGTATGCGGACTTGATGGGAGTGATCGGCTGCAATTACAACGAAGTGCTCCAGCAGTGGGTGGTGTGCAACACGAACGAGCACTCTGTCAACGTGTACAACAGCCATGGCAAACGCATCCGCACATTCGGTGGCAAACAGTACTTCCATAAACCATCGGCAGTGGTGTTTTCGGACGACTTCTCCACGTTGGCTGTCAAGGATGACAGCACTGTCCAGGTAGTACTGCAGGATGTTGCAAAGAAACAACAATGCGCGAAACGGCTTGTTCTCCAGTACGGTTCAACAATTGTGCTCACATTTGGAAGACTGCTTGAGAAATGTTTGCAGTTGATTGTGGTAAATTGTGTTTGAAACTCGGAAATTTGGATGCACAGCAACATTTTCAAGCCAAAGTAAAAAATCTAATAAATTCATTCATGCTTGTTTCTTACTATAACGCTAACCAGAGGTTTTGCAAATCGGAACCGTGCTGCGTTTAAGCAAAAGTTATACAGAAGACAATTTTTGAATTGTTCTCATTTTTTCAGCTAGTTTTGGGGTTTGTCAAAGGCTAGAATTGTTTCAAGAAACAAAAAAGTTGGGAAAACCATAAACTCAAACTCATAAGTTTTCCTCGTGTGCGTTTCAATTTTGAAGTCCTGATGGGTGTCTTTTTATCAAATTTAAAAAAGCAAGCGAAACTGAAAAAAAACTTGTAAATCGACAATAGACGTCAATGGATGCTTCTGAGACGAACGATTCTGTGTTGGAACCTTGGATTTCAAAGGACTGTGCTTTGATGTGCTTTATGTGATTGCAGTATTCAAATGAACTTTTAGCACAATCAATGGCAAACTTTTCTCAAGCAATGCAGTGTTACAAATTTTAGACCAAAACTGCTGTAGACCAAAGAGGTTGAAGCAAACTAGAAAACAATCCCATTGGCGTTTTTTGCAACACCCTGCACGGCTGTACCTTTACTATCGGGTGTAATTTTTTTATCCGCCTTTTCCAATTGTTCTTTTCTGTTGATTGAACCTAGAGGTTTTAGATTTAGAGTTTCAGAACCAGATGATGTTTTAGATTTTGTGATTTTTAGTCGAGCTTCTCAGCTTTGTTTCAGTAACGTTCTAAACGCATCACTACTTGTGGTCCACCCAACCAAGCTCACTCTTTTCTTCAAAGTTGTTCGACGCGAAAACGTGCGAGTACCGTGGCACTGTGTTCGCGAACAACATGACCAGTGACAAGAAACGCACATCGAAACGGCTGATGTGCCTGTCCACCTGCTTCATCGATGGTGTTCAGTGCATAGTCACACTTGCCGGTGGGTCACACACTTAAAATCCACACTTTATGGACTATTTGTATCACAATCTAAAATTTGAATTCTCAAACTTGAAAAAACTGGTAAAAACCACCCCCCTGTTTTGGCCTTGGTATAAAAACGGTTAAAAACCGTTTTTACCGGTTTAAAGACGGTTTTTACCCGACCGGGGGGGGGTACAATTCCGGCCCGCTAATTCCGGCCTGAAGAATTCCGGCCCGCTCATTCCGGCCCGAAGAATTCCGGCCCGGAGAATTTTCGCCAGCACGAACAATATTAAACCACACGAAGTGATTTTGGTAATGAAATAATAAAATAAAAATATCGATGTTCACATGTTACAGTGTATTTTCAATGATCTTCGTCCTGTTTGCTTTTTTGGAAAGTGAAACCTTTTGGGAAAAAAAACTACAACTAAATTTTTAATTTTTTTATCATGAACAGGATTTGTGACCCTTTTACCTTATCAAAAAGGCTTGGCTTAGGATTAGGAACCTACAACAAATCACTGCAAGCAAGTTCTAAACAAAAATAAAAAATCACTTAATATAATTTCCAAAAATCACTTCGTGTGGTTTAATATTGTTCTTGCTGGCGAAAATTCTCCGGGCCGGAATTCTCCGGGCCGGAATTCTTCGGGCCGGAATTCTTCGGGCCGGAATGAGCGGGCCGGAATTCTACGGGCCGGAATTTCGCGGGCCGGAATAGTACACGAGCCTTACCCGACCCACCCCTAGTCGCACAACTGATCACGTTTGCAGCATCGGTTGAGCGTGTTGCTTACAGGTGTACCTTTTTTCTTGTCGTGACTGCAGACGCAGAGTGCGGTGAAACGGCGAAAGTGACTGCGGTGAACCCGAACGTGCCGCCGGATCAGCCGGAGGCGATCGTGCGAGTCTGGGCGTACGAAGGCGCAAAGCAGCCGACCAAAACGCCCTCTGCGCAGTCGAGGCCGCGATTCATGGACTGGCATTCGAATGACTTGCTCGCAATCAGTGACCTCGGTTCGTTTAGCCTTTAGAAAACGAAGTCCAATCACAGTTGAACGCAAGTTCTCAGTAAATGCGTGAATTAGACAGTGCAAGACAAGAGCGCCAGCGTGTCTGCGCTGCTCATCACTGTGCAGTGCAGATCGTGTGAGTGTGCTCGCGTGTTGCAGGCCGCAACCAGGTGCACGTGGTGTCTGCGCTGGACGGCAGTGTGTTGCACACCATCGGCGACGGACGCCCGAGCGCCAGCGCAGGCGCACTCCACTACCCGTCCGGTGTGCGCTTCGACGCTGACGCAAACCTGCTCGTTGGCGACGCAAAGAACAACCGTGTGCAGGTGCACAGTGGTCGCAGTCTGAGTTTACAACAAGAACAATGGTGATTAGAATGGAGACCGGTTTCGTTTGACTTCAGTTGTTTGACGCAGCCGGTCAGTTCAAGTGCGCGGTGCACTTCGACGCGAACCCAGCGGATCCAGCGCAACGACACGCGACGTATTTCAACTTTCCGAGCGACATTCACATCACCAGCGATGCGCAGCTAATGTGCTGCTCCCGTGGTCGCGGTGGCAACTTTGCGGCACTCTATCAGCTGTGTCCTCTGTTATGAGTCGAACGAAAACGAATATCATTGGATGAGTGTCAATTTTAAAAAGTATAGCGGGTAACTATATTGTCAAAGTACGTGTTCTTGAACGGAACCTCGCGTCTCATCATCTCATCCACATCCCTTCCTTATCTTCCATACACATAACGGATTGCTACCCTGGCCTTCAGTACTGTTTGAATTTATGGTCGTTTTTAATTGGCCATTGAATCTTGGAAGTTTAGTGCGGGTTTGTGTCAGGTTCAAACTTTATTTCGCAAATTCACTGCCTCGTCTTTTTGCAACTTTTTTGTTTTTTAAGCGTGTGAACACTTCTTGAATTTTTCTCACTCAATTTGTCTAGCGTTACTTCGTTATATCTAGCCATGTTTTTTGGACACGTCTTGGTGGGTTGTTATAACAACAGGTTGGTCTCCTTGTTGTTTTTTTTTGTTAAGAAATTTCAGATAGATTTTCAGCATCTCAGAAGCAGTAAAAGAATGTGAGTCTTGCCGTATTTTGTAGTAAAATGGGGGGGGGTACATTTCCGGCCCGCTAATTCCGGCCTGAAGAATTCCGGCCCGCTCATTCCGGCCCGAAGAATTCCGGCCCGAAGAATTCCGGTCCGGAGAATTCCGGCCCGGAGAATTTTCGCTAGCACGAACAATATTAAACCACAGGAAGTGATTTTGGTAATGAAATAATAAAATAAAAATATCGATGTTCACATGTTACAGTGTATTTTCAATGATGTTCGTCCTGTTTGCTTTTTTTTGAAAGTTAAACCTTTTGGAAAAAAATAAACTACAACTATAAAATACAAAATAAAAATAATGGTGTACAAATTCTTGAATAATTTGTGTTTTCGCCAGACTGACTCTGAAATTTTGAAACTCGTTTCACATGACCGAAGAATGAGAGGACACTCTCTGAAGCTGGCTACCTATAGAACCTACTCACCACAAAGAGCAAATTACTGGGCCATCAGAACCATCAATATTTGGAATCAATTGGAAAATGGGACTGTCACTGCTCCTTCAGTCAGGGCATTCAAGCACAAACTTCATTCCGTCGAAATGAGAAAAATCTGCAATCATCTTTCTTCAAAATATAGATCTGTTCTTTCTTGATTGCGAACCCGCTTCACTCAAGTCGATTGTCTCTGTCCTTAGACAGATATGGTCGATCCATGCTGCCACATCAAGGTTCGTTTTTATTATTTTCAACAATGAATCATTGTCGTTTGTTTCCGTCACTAATTCGATCTTTCTTTCTCAGAAGAGTTTTTTTTGTTCTCGTTTGCTTTCCTGCTAAGTGAAAGAAATTGAAAACAGGCAGTTTTGGAATATGGAATATGGAATTGGCTTTGGTTTTTGGTTGAATCTGGAGATTGCCATGGAGATGCGTACTTCGAAGACTTGATACATTGATCTATTTGATTGTTTAGGTTAGGATTGAGCTGTCCGGTTTTTGTAATCGTAGAAGTTCTGATGTGAATTTAGGTAAGAACCGGGCACTTGTGTTGTGCCATTGCGCATTAAATTTACACGCATTGTTTGTGTGCCATTGTGTTCAACTGCTATTGGGTTTTGTTGCACAGAAATAAATTGAACAAACAAACAAACAAAAAAACTACATTTTTAAATTTTTTTATCATGAACAGGATTTGTGACCCTTTTACCTTGTCAAAAAGGCTTGGCTTAGGATTAGGAACCAGTCACAGATTACAACAAGTCACTGCAAGCAAGTTCTAAACAAATATAAAAATCACTTAAGAATTTATTTACCAAAAATCACTTCGTGTGGTTTAATATTGTTCTTGCTGGCGAAAATTCTCCGGGCCGCAATTCTCCGGGCCGGAATTCTTCGGGCCGGAATTCTTCGGGCCGGAATGAGCGGGCCGGAATTTTACGGGCCGGAATTTCGCGGGCCGGAATAGTACACGAGCCGATAAAATGAGCAGGCGCAGTATGCTGTTCGGTTTCAGAACGATTCGTCCAGCCAGATTTTTTCAAATCAAATTGATATGCTGGAAAATTAACAATATTGGTTTTGTTTGAGTGGTTTTGAGTTTTCAGTCGAATCGAACTGTCTTTGGGTTCGCCCATGTGAGTCGCCTTTTGGTTTTTCTTCTATGTCTCGTTGTTTCTGTTTCTGTTTTTGGATCATAGCGTCAGGTTCCGTGAACCGAGATCATAAATTGATTATAATCACAACTGTACTGAGTATTGATTGATCTGATGAACATAAATGGCTGAGCTGAGGTTCGGTTTTTGTCAGTTGATTTCTTCTTGCAAAGTGAATCCCATTGCTCAGCAGCGCTCAGCCCATATCGTTCCTTTTGCCTTGGTGTCGTTCTTGCCATAAAATTATAAGCTTGTGAAGAGCATGTGCTAAACTTTTACACTTTCAAACATAATTACGAACTGTTTACAGGGTAATGGACTTATTATAGTTGCAGTCGAACTCTAAATTATAGTCAATCAGCTGATTGGTTGGTGATCACATCTCGTCATGCTTGCTGTCTGTGCAGGACACACTTTGTCTTTACAGCAAAGTCTGCACTTGCACAGAAAGCATGCCTCACCCGATCACCAACCAATCAGTTGTTTCTCCATAATGTAGAGTTTGACCGCACCTTCATAGTTTTCATGGACTCGACGTTGGACGTGTTGCAACACGATAAGCCCTCTTGGCTTATTCAATTTTTATTTCATTTTTTAGTTTTTTTCGGAACTTTCTACTCAAAGTGTTGTAGAAAAGCATGGATCTATGGTTGCCTCATAAGATGCAAAAAGTGCTGCACGGTAAACTGAGAAACGTTCAAGAATCGTCCAAACGGGGCTTATCACGTTGCGACAATTCTCATCGAATTGTTAGTTTGTGTGTTTCTGTTCAGCAACTTTTGGCTGCTCGCATGAATCATCTGCAAGAATGTAGTGAATTTTGTTTGTCTCCTATTTTCACCGTCTTGTTTTTTGCTCTGGTCTGTTGGTTCTTGTCTTTCTTGGAAGTAAAATGTTGGTTTGCTGGTTGTTTTGGTTTTGAGACCATTCATTTTCTCAACGACATCCGTTGAAGCTACGGAAGCAAACAATTGCAGTTTTTCCTTTGTGAGTGATTCGTAAAGTTCTGGTGTTTTGTTAGAGAACTTATTCGTCGCCTTTCCACCAATTCACAACACATGTTTGTTTCACTGCGTAGAAAAACAAGCAAACAATGCACAAAATTGAAGAAACACTGTTTTGATGAGAATTGGTAAATGCACCAAATGTGCTCGAGTGAATGGGCAGATGACCACCCGGATTGTTGCACACACAAAAAATTATTGTTGAATAGAAACGTTTACAAAAGCAAGATTGAATGGATGAAGTGAACGTGCGCAGTCAGTACGTTGGCCAGAAACTGAGTGGCGTTGCGTGGTGCAACTGTGACGCGCAGCCGTCCACGTTTGCCACTGGCTCCTGGGACGAACCGAGTGACAACGCGGTGACCCTGTGGCAGTTGAATGAGCAGCAACAAACACACAACGATGATGCACACCAATGGTATGGAAATCGGATGATGGGTCTTGGGTAAATGTGCACCGTGGTCAAGAAATACCCATAACAAGGTGCCCAAACAACGCATCATTGTGCCTTGATTCGCAACAATTTGTGCTGTCCGTTTCAGGGATCCGTTCACAAAGCTGTCCAGCTACAACGTTGGCGCGGACGTCACTGGATTGTGGTTGGTGCAGCGTCTTGCTAGTTCACGAAATTGGCGCATCAGTTCAGCTCTGAACGCGTGTTGTTGATTTTCAGTTTTCTCGACAGCACCCGTCTGTTGGTGTCGGCCGGTCGTGGCGTCGCGTTGTTGGCTGCGCCAAACGAAGCAAACGCACAGCTGCACCGAACGGCCCATTGGCCGACGTTGCATTCGAAGCAGTGCACTGCGTTCTCAGTGGATGGGTTCGTTCGAGTTTGTGGTTTGTGCGAGCACCGTCAACGTTCGCATGTGGGAACGTGCAAACACGACGACACTGGTGTCTCGCGTCTTCGTTGTTTTGCTTGTCTCCACGTCTTTGGTTTGTCGTCTTGGTAGCGAGTGCTGATTGTTTTGAGTCTGAGCACTTCCATCCACCGAGCAGCTGTTCTGAATCAGCGCGTTCCAATTGAGCGTTTGTGCAGAAGCGAACTGGTCACTGTCGGCAACGACGGCTGCGTCCGTGTGCTCGATGTGCGCCGTCCCAGTGTGTCCGTGACGCCGTCCGTCAACGACCAACGTCCTCTCACCAGTTGCTGTTGCTGTGCGCACGTCGCCAGGTCGCAGGTAAGACGCCAGCTACGTTTGAATTTGTTCGGGATCTGCATTGATTCATTACCGAGTTACTTGTATTCAACCCTGTTTTCTGGTCAATGAATGCTGTGCGTGCATGCACCGGTTCACATGATTCAAGCGTAGATTATTATCATTTTTTTATGTTCTGCGACTCAATGCGTTTGCAGACGTGGAAATGAAAGATAGCTTCAATCTTTATAGAACAATTGGAGATAGACTAAGTGACCAGGCCCTATTTGGGGGACTCGGATCACTTTACTTTGAATATCCGCGTCCATGCATGAAACTGTTTACATGTCCATGCGCGCATTGAGTCTCGGGACCAAAAGAAAATATGCCAGCCGGTGGTGCGGGTGAGCGTTTTGTGCGAGCGCTTGCTGCTGCCTGTTTCCGGTGGTGACGGGCACACTCAGCGGGCATGTGCACGTGTGCGACGTGCGTGCGCCGACGCCCCCAGCGGCGTGTGCGTTCGTCGCTGCCAGCTCGGGCGTCACCAGCGTCGCCGCTCGCCCTGCACAGCCGCATCTCGTCGCCGTCGGTGGCCGCTCGGGCGCGCTCGCGTTCGTTGATCTGCGCCAACTGAGCGACACAACGCCCGACACGATCCAGTTGGCTGATGCGCCCGTTTGGCAGGTGCGTAGTGGCTCAATGCTGCAGAGTGCAGCCTGTTCGCCCGTGTCTGTCTGTTGAATCTTGTTTTCGAGTGATTTCACGCGTTGTAAACAGGACAACTTCGTAACTGTTTGCTCAGTTTTATTCGTCAACATTTCTTGGTCAGATCAAATTCCACGCGCAGTACCAAGAGAATGGCTTCAGCTGCGACGACGACGGCGTTGTGCTGCACTGGGACCTGTCTGCGTTCCGTGACGCCAATATTGGGTAGGTCACGTTTGAAGTCACGGCTCCGTGAAAGTGTTGCAATGCGCAACCGCGTGCATGCGTATCAGTACGTACCAGTTATTTTGATTCTGGCCGGTTTTGATGGTGTAGCAGTATTTTTACTTACCCATCACCCTTTTGCGGGAGACCATCAGTTGCAACGTTGCATTCTTTCTGCTGAGATCAACGCATGCCTCGTAAAAATGTCAAAATTCGTGCAATTCGACTTCGGCATTCAGAAATTTGAGTCTGCTTCTGCTATGCTGATTGGCTGTATCGAGCTGGCTGGGCTAATCAGCGAGCCGAATTCAAACACAGCCGATCAGCTGACTGTCGTGTGTTTTGCACTTCCACTATTGTACTGAGAGTATTTTTTCTTGTAAGCCCGAAGGTTCGATCACCTCGAATAAAGTTTTGTCGAGTTGCCCATCGCAAACTGCCAGGGCAATTAGAAAACAACGGTTGCTCGTGTAGCAATTAGTTCTTCGTGCGTGCGTGCGCGCTTTCTCTAATGCGCTCGCAAACGTGCTGCTCGTACGAGTGAGCGTTCCGTGCCATGCACGTGGCCGTTTGAGCCGTTGCTGTTGTGTCAAGTGCTAGGGGAGGGGTGTCCCAGGGAGCAAACACTTTTGGACGTCTTGGTGTGAACATTTCAGTAACGTGCTAATCTTGTAGTCACCTCATTCCTGATTCCCAAAATCTTCCTTCCATGGGTTTTTTAAACATGGTTTCATGCTGATTCAATTTCACACTGTAAAAGTGCATCTGGAAAGTAAGTTTTTTTCTGAACATTTTTGAAGTTGGTCGCAACTGTTACGGCGCCATTTTTTTTAAAATTTGATCCCGCAACTCAACTTTATCCCCGAACTCTACTGTAAATTGCAATGTGTTAGTGTTGTGCTGGCATATAATCCAGTTAAATGTTCCTGTGGCACCACCACGAAGAAGGGAAAAATGCTCGCAAAGTTCTTAGATCGGCTGTCACTGTTTTTGTTGATCAAAAAACGTGAATGAAACAATGCATGGAGCCTGAACAAACAAAAACAAACAACAAATACAATGAATCAAAAAAACAAAGCAAAACAGTGCATGGTTATCACACGATCACTTCACACAGTTTCCAACAGCATCACCAGCTTTCCCAATGCGACCTGGCCGGTGTGCGTGACCATTGCAGCAATGAGCGACTGGGCGCCGGCAGTGGGCCGAGTGCGTGGCTGACGTGTGCGGACGTGCTGTGCGAGCGGCTGCGGCTGACCAGTGTGCTGCCTGATCACGGCTGCCCTGTGAACGCCATTGACGTCGCCGACACCCGTCTGCTCGCCGCCACGGACGCCATGAGCGTGCTGCTCGTTGACCGTCTGCTGCTTCAGTAATCGCATACTACTACACCTCGCATCAGCTCTCGATGTTTGTTCGTAACATTTCTTGCTCAGATCTCGTTTGTTCTCATCATCGGTATAACCCCGATCAATGGGGTACATGTATGACCTATTTTTTAAACCTGTTTGAAATGACGTCATGTGCCGCCAAACATGCGCTTGCCGTTCACAGCAAACCACTTTCCGCTTAGCCGATTTCTTCCCGTAAACAAATGGTGAATGTCAAATCAGTCACACCAAACTGACATTTTAGTGCCTGTACTTTGACAAACGGGCATTTTTAAAGCAAATGACGTCATTTTAGTCCGGACACGTTTGAATAAATTCACAATAGGTAGTTCGGTGGTTACAATGCTGTTCCTTTTTGTTCATCAGTTATTACGTGTAACGTGCACATTCAGTGTTGAGATCTGTTCCGCCACATTTGCTGGCGTTGTCTGCGCTCGTTTCTTGCTGTTTTCACGAATTCACTGTTTTCAGCTGTTTTTTCTGTTGCTGTACCGATAATAAACAATGGGCGATCATTTGACATCGTGCTGTCGACCTCTCTGTTGCTCAAAATGAAAACGCAAGATGTCATTCAACAAAAAAAACTGAACCTCACTGCGAACTATAATTGATAAACGAGACGTTGTGTTGAATGCGACACCGCCAACAACAACAACAACAACAGCAGTTGCTGCTTTTGAGTTGAGCGCTGTTGATCGATTGTTGTCTTTCACTGAACATCCATTTATCAACGTCCATTATTGGAAGGACAGATGTACTGCGCTGGGAAACACACAGCCGAACGAGAAGCTGTCACTGCGCTGCCTGTACTCTGTTTTCACTCAGATTTGCTATGTACGGCTCGTTGATTTACGATTCATTTAGTGCACACATCAATTTTATAAAGCTCCCTTAACGACACTCAGCGATTGATCATCAAAGTAACGCCCGTTTGGTACATACTTACTTCCTGTCTCCTCCGTAATACTCTGCCAAAACTGAGTTGTATTCATTGGACGTAAAGTTGTTATATCTATACTAATACCGTGGAAGAACGAAATGGCGAAATCAACTCGTGAATGCGAATGTTACTGAACAAACGTTTGGATACGTGTGATTCATCTGCGACATGCTTCACATTCTAATGTCATTGTACCCGTCGCTGTCCGTTTAGCAACGGTTCGGTTCTTCAAGTTTTGCATAATGCGGATTCAAGCCAGTCCCTGTTGCTCAATGCTGCCCTTCAGCGAGCGCATCCCAAGCAGCAATTGCCAGAGCTCAGCAAAAAATATATAAATCTTGTGGTCGACATGTTTTGCAGTGTCTCAGCGGTGTAAAAATGTAGCAGAATATCATACATGGGAGGCAGCAAACAAAACGCGAACGGCTTTTTGCAGCGCTAATAATAAATTACATCGTTTCAGACAAAACGTCATTTATTAAAATGGCTATAGACGCGCGCCCGGCGGGGGCATATATATTCGATGGAATGCAGTTGAAAAATGGCAAAACAGAAAGAAAACGCCGCAAATAAATGGCGGCACATTAGTTAGACACTCGCAGGGGCGAAAACGATGAAACCGAGAGGCATCGCGCTGGACAGGTCGGACACGTTGCATGACAAACGAGCCGCCCGAGAGTGTGCGTGCACCACTGCAGAACTGCAAAAAACACGATCGTACCAACTCTGCGTGCGTGTGTGTTTTTGGGCACTCCTGAAAAGCAAACTTCTCGAACTGATGTTGTTCACAGTTGACAGTTTGAGCAAGCGTTGGAAGCTGCAAAGCAATTACTGCACAGGGTGATCCAAAAAAACTACACGTTAAGAAGCGGCTCTAGCTCGCCAACGGATGGATAGCCTGAAATTTTAACCAAGCATCACATATAACTTTTTTGTGTTGAAATTTAAATTTCAGGCGCAAAAGCCGAAAACCAAGGACTCGATAAAAGAAATGAGCGTGAATGCGTTTCAGCACGTGGGCTATACTGAATGCGAAACGAAATGGTTGACAGTTTTTTGTTCAATTTGTGACGTTATCGATGAATAAATCCGATGTGAGATTGAAAAACTGCAGTTTTTCATGCAAAAATTCGTTTTTTTCGAACTTTGCTTCCGCACAGGGGCAATACTCTTTCGTTTGGGCTAAAAATTTGTAGAGGACTAAGTTTGCGCTTCCTAAGTAAGTGACTAAAATTTCAGCTCAAACGATCCAACCGTTGACGAGTTAGAGCGGTTCAAAGTTGCACGGGCACCCATTACTTTTGGACCACTCTGTTGGGTGGACCAATTCAATTTTTAAATAAATGTTTTATTACTACGGGTGATGTGGGATTAAAATTTTAGCCCAAACCATCCATTCGTTGGCGACTAGAGCAGATTCTTATCGGGTAGTTTTTTTGGATCACCCTGTGCATAGTTTCTGTTTTTGTAGATCACTGACGCAGAAGGTAATGCTTTCCAGGTCATTATTGTGTTCTTGCGTTTGTAAGACACCTTTCAAAAGCAAGTGACGCCAAACAAGATAAAATGAAAAGCTCGGAGCAGATTACAGCACAGTTTGAATAAGAACATGAGCAAATTGTGCGTTTAGTTTCTGGTAAAAAATCCCCGAATGCTGATATTTATTGAATATTTCATTGCGCAGTGTTTGAGGCAATCAGTTGTGCTTGTGCCGTGTGTTCAACTGGGCAGTAATTTATGGCCTGTGTGTTTTCTCTTGCAATGAGCCGACGTGTGTTTCGCAAATAAAAGTTAACGATCGCACATACCGGCGAGATGGAACGTTTCACTGCGGCCACAAAGCAATCAACTGAAGACTGATTTACGAGCTCCAAGAAACAGCCCATAAAAGCGTCGAAAATGAACAGCAGACTGATTGACCGCTGTCCACCTCCAGGCCCAAACAGCATCGTTGTTTTGTGTGTTGAAGGTTTCACGACCATAAGTGCAATCCACATACATGTAGTACATACAGTGTAACCATGTTGTTGGTGTTGTTTGTTGTCGCTGATTGTGTCCCTGCGTTGCTCGGAAAAAAGGCAGCCATTGTGGTGTGGCCTGGATGCAGGCAACAGTTTATCACATCAGTCATAAAGTGTGCCGTCGTAAAACCGTCCGTATGCAGATGGACAGTGAGACAGCACATATCATTTTTCGTCGCCGAATATGACAAGTATGCAGCGGGGCGAGTTTTATTGGCGGGCGCATGGATGGAAGGCAGCATAGAGCACGAGTGCGAGAATGATGGCCGCACAGCGTTTTCTGTGTGTTTCACTGTTCACAACGCACAGCGCTGATTTATGGTCGCGCATTGCGTCTCGCTGGCATCTGTGTACTGTGCGTGCTCTGCGTCTGCGGCACGGCGCATTTCATCTTGCCACTAAGATCGATGGATCATTTAATACACCATCAATCTTGCCGTCGACTGTGCGCCCGCTCGTCATTAAATCATCTGCACTTTATATTGCTGCTGCCCTGCCAACGTGCCAATACTGCGATGCTCTCGAAAGGCTCTCTGCCCCCCTCTATTACACTGAACGGTAATGAATTATGACCGTGTACACGTCACATTCCAGTGAATATTTCAAAATTTATTACACCCCGCGCTCGTCCGGTTGCCTGTGGGAGAAAAACGGAGCGATGGAGAGAGAGAGAGCGAAGCAGCGTTTGTGTATGCGCCTCTGTAGTTGAACATTACTGAAGATTTATTTTTACTCATTTTGGATCACCTTCATTATGGAGAAAAATAAATATACAGGCTCCGTAGCGTCCGTTTGTTTACGATCGTTTCAATAACTCAGTCACAGAAAAATGCGCTCATAAATGCCAGGACGATTGAAATTGACCATTGGTTTGGTTGGTATATATTACATCGTTTTCAGCTGGCATGAGATACCATAAATTAACGGTGTGGCATTGATGGTTTGGTTTGGCCTAGGTCCTCTGACACCGCTGTACGTTCTTCTGCCAGCATATTGAGTTCTCGACGCAATAAATTTATCCCATTGTTCAGTTCGTTATTGCTGTTTACTGCGTTAAAAAGGAGCAACTTTGAGACTGATACGGTTGGTCTTACAATGTATCTCTGCGCTGTACAGAAAGGTTTCCTTCAAAAAAAATAACGTCTCCAACTTTAAAACCGGTCGAAATTCAAAATAGCGAATCAACCTTCTTCTCCGCTCACACAATCCATCCATCCACCCATTTTATTTCGCTAAAAAGCAGGAAACTCCGATAAAACAATGATCCGTTTTTTGCGGAAAGAAACGCAAATCATGGTAGTTTCTCACCGTGGTGGTTTCTACGGAAGATGATCAATCATGATTTTTTGGGAAAATGTTAAGGAACAAACAACATTTTGCACTCGCTCCACTGGCCTTAGCGACCGTTGTTTCTTCTCTTGATGTTCCCTTTCGTGCGATTCGTTTTACTGGCATCAATCAAAGTTCTTATGGTTCAGAGGAACATCCAACTAAATCAGTGAATACTGTGTGTGCCATAAAAAACGCGTGTGGCGGTCTGCGTAAAGGCTGAAAGCCCGTTTGTAATGCAATAAAATTGATGCTGTAACAAAGTTTATTAGTTCAATGGTACCGAACGACTCAGTGCACGCCAATAATTTCTCTGCATCAAAGCGCCGCCGCCAACATTGACGTTTTTACGACTTCTCGTTGTTTGTTGTTTTTATACATGCTCATTTCTCCGTCCGTTTATGTGTTGTCGATAGTGGACACGGTTGATGCAATAAACAGCACACGGTGATGTTGAGCACGTTGAGTACAGCTACAGCTATTGGCCCATTGAAACATACATTTGCCTCATATTTTCGGTTGAAATGCTCTGTTGACAGCTGGCCGGCATCATCATAAACTGCACATGATTAATGGACGCTCAGCGTGGACGCCAGTTGCAGCCATCACCAAATGACTGGCACATTTTGGTGATATGGCGCAGTTTGACGGTGATCTATGGGATAACCAAGAAAATGCTGATGCTTCGTTTGCTTTCCATCACAATTCACAGCAGCCACCTTGAACTTTGTCACTGGTGAAACATCTGAGTGGTGCATGTAGTGTTGTATTATCTTTTCTTTTGGATCTGCGACTCAATTCCTTGGCAGACGAACATAGAAAACAACTATATAGCTTCAATCATTATGTGGCAATTCAAAATAGCCCAAGTGAACCGGCCATATTGTCCACAGCTGTACGCAGCTCGGCAAGTTGCTTGTTGTCAAGCATTTTCATGGTTTCAACTAAACTTCTGACGTTGATTGAGCGATGTGAAATCAATCACACCATATATACGGTAATTATGTACATACTCACTCATTGAATCCTTTTTCAAAATTTTATCTGCAGTCCTCGTTTTCTCAATTAAAGCGAGGTTAGTTGCAGACTAGGGGTTGTTTTTCCAAAAAAATGCCAAGATGTTTGCCAATCTTGCCAATTGCAATGAACAAAGACCGAACAAAATAGCACGAATAAATTAATCAGTTTTAAAAGCACGATCAATTGGATACACAAGCTTTTATTTTATTCAAGCCTTGTACCCTGAAAAAGCTGCATGTTTCATCGGCCATACCGTACCATCTCTGTTTTGCACGGTTTGTCGACGTGTTCAACTTCAATTGTGATTAACCATAAATTCGTTGTCGATTGCCATTAAGCGCTGCAGTAAAACATAAAAGTCGCGTGTATACGCGGAGCGTGCTCCCATAAATTGAGCGTTCCCGTAACGGCAGCCATGGACGTCGTTGTTTCCTAATTTTACGATTTTACAATGCATTAGCGTTTTTTATTTATTCAGAACACACAATGCGGGCGGCATGGCCTTTTTCAAATCAGACTCACTTCATGTGTTGCGGTTTGTCATTCACAAAAAAACCGCACGGTTGAGAAATAAAAATGCAAATGTTCGGTTACTTTTGTCGAACATGAACGCGTGCTCGAATTCAAAGTTGATTTGAAATTTCCAATAAAACTGTCATTGATCGGCAGTTATGTGCATGACCATCGTTTAACTGTCCTTTTGGCAGTTATCGTTTCTAAGTTCAAGTTTTTGTCAAAGAAAAAAGCAAACGCTTCGACTGCGATGACACACAGAGCAAATTGCCGCACAATGAATGCAATGCATGCACTGATGGCTTGACGCTTGTCTGAGAAGGAAACGATCGTCTCAGGGAAAAAAAACCTTAATTGAATCAAACAACCAAAAATTGCAAAACGTCGTTTACGATTGATTCCGAAACAATAATGCGAGCACATCACTTATGTTGTGCAGCATTGTGACGACAGATTTCGACATCAAAAATCAAGTCACCACCGACTGCGTGGTGTGTAGTGAATTTTAGTGATTTAATTTTGCAATTTCAGTGAAATTTAATTCAACATCAGCACACAAACGAGGCTGCATAACGCCAGACACGCACGGCACGGTGCACTATAAATAATCAGATCTTCTCATTGCCACTAACTCCGATCACACGTTTAATGCGTGCACTGGAATAGTGTGCGATTTGGTAATCTGGCAAACTTTTGCATCAGAGCACACACGCACACTGTACACGGGGCGCAATAATTAAAATCACCGTTCAATGATTCCCCTTTATTCAGATGTCGAAACATACGAAAATTGCATTGACAAAAGAGAGCGTGCCGCTGCGCATGGTTGGCTCGGCCGCACAGCACGCAGTGAACTCGTCAGAGCACATTAGCGCACACGTCACTCGAATGAGCGACTGAATGCGGTTAGCGCACGTGACGTCTCGTGTCCACTCGAATCAAACTGTGTCTGCCCTGCTGCGTTCTGTAAACGTTGCAGCGACACACTATTGTGTCAGCCGTAATACGTATGTTACTTTCGCTGCACAATTCACATTGTCAGTTTTCGTTGAGTCCCCGAATCTCACATCGTGGTTTAGTCTGTCGCGATCACAAAACTTGTCATAAACAAACGGCTTTCCACCTTGCCCGAGTGACTCGTGTCGTGGTGACTCGGCCTAATGATACAATCTGGTCGGCCAATCAATCGTAACAATGTGTGAAGCACACAGGAGCACCGCGAATGGCTGGCAGATTGAATTAGTAGCACATGACACGCTGCGCACGCGTGCATGCGCTAACCGTTGCACACTGCTAGCAACATAATCAGTTGCTAATGAGATGACTGAATGAGTCGTTGATGTAGCCTGCAACTTGCGTGCACTCATGCACATCGAATAAAGTTCTTCCCATTCAAACTAAATCGAATTTCATCTGCTGATCGAGTTTCATGCGGGCATTTTTTGAATTCGCAGCTGTGTGTACTGTATGCGCGTTTCGCGTGATTTGACACTATCAATTTCGATGTTTGCCTTTATAATTTCGCTCGTCGTCGCTGCTGCTGTTGTTGCTGTTCTCTCGTTGAAATAATCAATCATAATTTGTTTCGACTTGTACACATTTGGTTTGCTGTGTGTGTATCTGTGTGTCTGTGTATTGTAATGTAGTATACATACGAAAACAACAGTGCAACTGCGGTGAATGCAATAATATTTCATTAAAAGTGCGCACAGTTGCAAGAATCAAAACGCCAGCAATGAATCAGCAGTACTACTCTGATTTGAGATCGACGAGCGATTTGCACAATATTGATGGTCACCACAAAACGTGGCATTCTGTCTTAGCAATGCTCTGGTGTGAACTACTGCAAGTCTGTGCACTGTGCTGCACTGCTGTGTGTGTGTGTGAATTTAAAGAAAATTGAGTTTCAAACAGTGATGTTCGACGCATGTATGTTTTGAATTCCTTGCCTTGGTGGTTGAAAGAGGCGAATGGTAAGAATGTAATTTTGTGATCATTTATTTGTAGCACAGTTGTCCCTACCTACATGTAAACTGTACGACGGTGTGAAGCATAAAGTAAACACAGTCACTGAAATACATCTGAGATAATTTCTTGCAGAATCTGCGCAATGGGGAACAATCGCAACAAACTGGTAATAATGAACCGTAACATACACGTGTTTGGGAGATAGTTTCAAAAAATTTGTATGTTTTGAATAACAGAATATTTCAAATCCCAAACATTACACATAATAAAAAACAGGCACCACAATAGTTTTGTTGTAAATTATATCACAATTGTAGTAATCAACAATGAAACGCAATAATGTATAAACTAAATCATAAATTTCAAACCGATGTCGTTTAGAACAAAAACAGATGTGAAATGAAACGACCTACATTAAAATGACAACGGAGTAATTGTCTCTAATTATTAACCAGTTTTAAAATGACAGCAGCAAAAACTCCACCATAAAATGTTTGTGCACTTATGACGCCGGGATTGAAACTACGGTATTACACATTCAAAGCAACAAACAGAGGCAAAAAAGCAAGTATAGATTGCCAGACTTTCAATTTGGTTAGACAATAACGCATGCCATAACTTGAGAAGTATGAAGCATCGCAAGCATTCATGAAAAATACTGCTTGAAAAACTGAGAAACAGAGCTGTTGAAATTCTCGCATCAAAACAATGGACACATAAGAATGCGTGCACGTAACAACAATGTTTCTGTCACAAAAGGTACTAGACTGTTTGTATGACACCAAACCAAAACAGCAACAGCAACAAAATGTTGAATATGTGAATGGATGTCCGTACATGGTGAAGCAACGCCAAGCGCAAATCAAGGGTGTTGAATGGAACTGGGCAGTCTCTGTCCATAGAGTGCGCTCATTGCCGCGGCGGCATATGGCGAAAACGGCAGATGCGGCGTCAGAGGGGTTACTGGCGCTGGGGGCACGCCCGTGGCCGTTGAACTGTTCGGTGGCTTTGCATACGGGTGGAATCGTAATGAGTTTAGATAGGAGTTGAGACGGGGTGTTGGCGAGCGAGTGTTGTTGGTGCCGTTGGTGGTCGGCGCCGTGCTGCTGGTGCTTGTCGCCAACAATGACGTCGTCGCAGTCGTCGATGTGAACGGCGCTGCCGCGGTGCCGCTGGTTGACGCTGCGCTGCTCGTTTTACTGTCTGGCGTCACGTGCGTACGCAGGTGGTTGGCAAGATCTTCGCCGGATGCAAACTCCTTCAGGCAGGGTCCGTCAGTGCTGACCCAATTGCAGATGTGCTTCGCTGCAGTGGGCAGTGGCAGCGTGGGCGCCGTCGAGGACAGCGTGCCGCTGGCAGCGCTCGTGCTGGTGGTGCTCGCTGATGTGGCGCTCGTCGACGCCACCGACGGGCTGCTGCTCAGGCCGCCAAACAGACTCGGCATCGATAAACCTGAACGAAACAGCACGCATCTACGGTTTTCGCACAGACTGATGACAATGATGGATGTTGCACTGTGGTGCACCTCTACCAGGAGGCGAAACGAATCTAAAAGCAGAGAACGAAAGCGGCATTTGCGCTCACCTGGATACTGTGACGCAGCGAGCAGCGATCCGTACGGATTGCTTGACGCCAACAGCATCTGCGTCGCAAAGTCCATCGGCCCGCCGACGCCCGTGGAGCAGCCGGTGCATCCGAGGTTGCACGGACGCCCCGGCATCGACGGCGGACAGTTTTTGCACATCGGATCGACGCAAAGACGCGGAAAGCCGATGGCGTTCATCGCGGCTGGCGGGAAGCCGGGCAGCGGCGGCATGAACGGATTCATGCCCGGGTGGTACGAGCCGAGGCCGGCGGCTGCGAGCAGCTGGTGCGGGTAGTTGGCGGCAAGTGCGGCCGGGTTGTGGTAGGCCGCAGAGAGACCGGCCAGACCGGACGGGTAGCCGGCGGCGGCCGCCGCAGCGGCAGCGGCACGCATCGACGCCGTCAAGTTCGGCGGCATCGTTTGACCGCTGGTGCCGGCAGAGTTCGGCCGGTTCGGTGTGCCCGTGGTGGCTTTGTCGAGCGCTGACTTGCTGTGCTCCTGCTCAGTCTGTACGCTCAGCGAGCTGCCAGTGCGTCTGCTGTCGTGTAGCCCATTCAGCCCTGAGCCGTCTGTCTTGCGCAGATGCTCGTTCTTGGGCGACGTCGACGACTTGCCGTTCTCCGATGCTGGCAGGATGGTCGACTTCGACTTTGACTGGTTGTCCGGCAGCCCGATGCTCTGGCACGTTTGCGCCAGCAACGCCAGGGGACTCTTGCCAACGTCCGCCTGAAATACGCAAAATGAAAAGTAGAACGTTGCATTCTCTGATTATTCAGGCACCATGCGTCTTTCAGAATTTGTTTTAGAAAGACATTCGTTTTAATTGCAACTCATCGTTCGTTTGCTTTGCTTCACAATCGCACGCCAGCACGCGCCATCCACACCAATCAGCCAGCACACGATTGCAAAGATCAAATGTTTTTTGTGCGCATGAACACACGAGATTGCGTGCCATCGGCTATTTTCTCGTCGGCGCAAATTCATCATGCCGACGGCGGTCGGAACGCCCTTTATTCTAGTTTTGCAGTCTCTCTCTGTTTCTCGTTTTTCGTCTCAGTTGTGTCACAAATCAAAAAAACTAAGAGAAAGTTTTTTTATTCATGTTGCGAACACCATTTATCTTTGAGCGTGCAGCTTTGGACGAAAACGGGCAGCGAGGCGAGAATGTATGTGTGTATTGCAAATCAGCCTGCAGGGTGTCACACTAAATTGAATGGTAAAACGAAACGCGAAAGACGCATCACATAGCACCGCGCACACATTGCGCACGGATTAAAATTTATTGCTTGTTTGCGTCCTCTGCGATACATTCTCGCTATGAACAGAAAAAATCGTAAAAATTTATGGTCCGGTCAACGTGTGTGTTATGTATGTGTGTGCGCCCAAAACTTTTGTGTTCTGCACTGTAATAAAATGTTGTTCCCGTGCGTCGAAAGTCAAATGACAACCATAAATCATACATAATGGCAGAGGAAATGAGAAAAATTGGATTTTTTATTCCCCAAGCGCGCTAGCAACAGCGCACGTCCACAAGCAAGAAAGCAGACGGTAATAATTCACGTTTTAGACATTTCCAGTTTTGTTGTTTTGTGGCCTTTTCTCATTTTTTTGTCGGCTCTTTGTGAGCTTATATGTGATTTAGCTTATTTAGCTAAGAAAAACTTGCAGTCGATGCAATATGCTCGCTGAATTTATGAGCTAAATACGCGCGGGAGAACGTGCCATGCATGATTAATCAAGGGCGCACGCTTCACAGCGAATGACAAAAAAGTGTTTGTTATCTTTTATTTTGGTTCCGAGACTCAATGCGCGCATAGATAGCCAAACAGTTTCATGCATGACGCGCGAATTCAAAATTGGTAACCGACTCCCCTGAATAGGGCTGGGCCCGGTCACTTCGGTTATTTTGAATTGTCCCATAAAGGTTGAAAGTAGTTTCTTTTCTACGTCTGCAAACGCATTGAGTCGCAGCACCCAAAAAAAGATAATAGTCGTCATAGCGCAGTAGTGGTGCACATTGGTGTTGCACAATGTCAAAACAAGCGACAACAACTGAGAACTCTTACCGTAGAAGTCATGGGCGACATGAAGTCCGGGCAAAGGTACTGCGAATGTGACGTGGACACCATTGGCATTACCGACGAGTGACGGTGTTGGTGGTCGTGATGTGTTACGTGTCGTTGCAAAGATTGTTATGAACCGTACGTTCAATGGGATTATTTGTTCAAGCAGTAAATCGCGACAAATCTTTACGTATCTAATATGAAACCTGAAACAATAAAATTGTGGTTGTGCACTTTTGAATTCGCGTGGAGCAGCTTGAATAAAGAAACCCATTTGGCACAACATTGGTGATCACGACAATCCCTTGTGAATCCAAGTGAAAACGGAAAGCGGCATACAATTGATATGAGCACTGAAACTGGGCATAGCTGAGGTGTGGGTGCACACGAGACAGTCGGATGAGCGTGTGTGCAATTTGATGGTCGCACCAGACACGCACAAGCAAACATCCTGCAAACACTGGCCACTGCGGCCGACATAAAACGTCACATGTAAATCGTCACAACTGAGTGACAGCTCGTGTGTCGTAACAAGGCCAAATGGACAGTTTGAATGGCATGGGAACACTGGCGAAATGTATAAATATAGAATGTGTGGTGTGTGGTGTGCGCATCCGAACGAAAAACGATAATAATAGTGTTTGTGTGTATATATTTTGATTGCAATACAACACAACAAAAATGTATAATGAACCATGCGCACGCGACATGACAGCTAGCAATCGCGAAAAAACATGCTATCTGAAGTGTCAATCAAAAGTGAAATCGAGCCACTTTTGCAGTATTATATTGGGCAACAAACGACATGACAGCACAGGATATGTATTCTTGCTGAGTAAATAATAATACCATAGAATTATGCCTGAAGGCTGCTCCTGTCACATGTGCAATTGACAAAAATATAAAAGCATTACTGAACAAAGTAAAGGCTGACATGGCATGATGTGACACTGGCATACACTCAACAGTTACTTTTGTGTGTGGTTTTACTTCAAAACATAACGTAAACTTGAAATCACTGCAACAACAACATAATAATCATCACGATGCAGGTCGAAGCAAACTTTTATAGTGAATCAACGCAGTATGATGAGAGAGACGAAGAAAGAAACAAACAGCGACATGGGTATGGGTATCAGAGAGAAGTGAGCGCCGCTCGCACAGTGAGAGAGACAGGACAGATCTAACAGGCACACAAATGGCCAAATGCACATTGACACATGAAAGGCTGTGTGCCGCCGACTCCGCCCTGCGCGTGCAGTGATTCGCTGGCGGCGGTGAGCGTGTCCAATCGCGGTGCACGACATCAATCAGCCGCAAATATATGGCTGTTCATAAAAGTGCACATAGGACGTGTCTGATAATTGATGATGGACGTGCGTGTATGGGCGGCCTTGATAGGTCGTGCCGGATTGCACCAATCAATCACGCACATTTTATAGCCTGTCAAAGAGGCGCGTTTACGTGCGATCGATTGCTGCGTGCGTGTGTGTGCGCGCCCGATGATCGATCGCCGCTGCAATGTGCTTTTGACGCAAAAACTGTCATTATTCGTTGTCGTGTTGCTTCGCAAAGATGCTGCTGCTTCACTGGAGACACTGGCAACCTTTGAAACATCAAGCGCGCGCGGCTGTACGAGACTGATTGCAGTCGCCATTTCGACTGTGCCGAGAAAGTGTTTTTCAGTGTTTGTGCAAACAAGCCTCTGTAATAAATGACAGTCGATTGGCGGCGCAATATCGAAATGGCAGCACCGTGCATGCAAGTTCTGCAGCAGACAAATGCACGTCGTTTGTCATGCAACGCATTGCGTCGGTGCCGGAGAACGGCTAGACCGCTGCAACTGCCAAACAACGCGTGTTTCGAAAAGTGCAGCTGCATGCAGATAGAACAGCCATGTGCGGATCTGCTCAAGTTTGAGATGCGAGCCTTCGCTTTGTTTGGGGAACTGTAAAAAACCACAGAGATGCTGACATGATTCGCAATTGCGTGCAACAAACAGCAGGGTCGTTTTACGGTTGAAATTAACTTTTACGATTGCGCCAGAGCAATAAACATTTCAACGCGAATTCTGCTATAGAAAACAATAAAAATCAAATCAAATAAGACACAGTGAATATGTTTTAATGACAGCGCGCGCATCAAACGCCGCCAGCACCGAATAGAATGGCAATTTTATGTGCTGTATTTATATTGTCAGCGTTTTTAACGTTTGCAAATTTATGAGCGTAATTCAGTGAGCAGCGTGTTTTCCATGGAAAATACAAGTGTAAAACGGCGGTATAATGGGTTGCACCAAGTCATAAAATACTTGTGCACATGACCCATTGCGGGAAACGAAGATTTATGAGAGCCATTATGAAAGTGGCTGCGTGCGTGCGCGCATGTGCGCGTGTGTTCGTGTGGCAGACGGCTGCACGCAAACACACAACTTGATGATCAATTGGTGAACATCGACACAACGCACCCCTGCCAGTGCACTGTGTTTTTGTTCCATTCGACACGAATACACAGCTCGGTGACAGAAAGACCCACGGAATTCCGTCGGTAGCTTTGGTAAGGTTTTGAAAGCTAATCATATCACCACATAAAACAGGTTTGAAATGATTATAAAGTCGAAAAGAAGGAGTTACGCTGGTCAGAGGAACGAAAAGAATGAACCTAAAGGCGATACAACCAAGATAAACCACAAATTGATGCACGGACACATCAGAGAAGAACGATGGATGTGCAGTGCCGCAGGGCGCCAGCAGACACGCCCGATCAGTGGCAGGGCAAGCGGCTGTGTATGTCGTATGATCAATGGTGGCAAACCGAAAGTGAAACGCACTGACAAGCGGCTTGATGAATGCGCGATTGTGCACGCGCGTGATTAATGGCAGCAGAGCTGTGCGGCGCTCTCGGCGTTCAACATACCACACACGAGCACACGTCCCCGTGCAGCCATCGCAGCTCGTTCACTATTCATCATCCACGCCCGCTCATGTACATGTAATGAACGGACAAAGAGAGCAAAAAGAGGCAAACTTCTGCAATCTCTGAGACTGATTTGTGGATGTACGTCCGCACTGCCCAGGGCCGGACTCATCTGTCGTTATGCGAGCGATGCCTGTGTGTGCTCATGTGACATATTGCTCATGTCGCTCATTGCCCGCGACTGCGGTCATCAAAAAATGACTGATCACGTTGAGGCCCGCGTGGCATCCGTGCTGCCCGGCCGTTCGCTCAGTCATTTATTTTCACTTTTAATGTCCACTTTGTTCATGGCGATACTCATTTAGGACGCGGGCGCTCTTTGATTCGAGACAGTGCTTGCGGTGACTTGCTATAACGGGCACCTGCTCAGCAACAACAGCGAAATGCTGTTTAGCAATAAATTCCGGTTTTTTTGTTAGCTGACATTAAAACAGTTTTATAGAGCACGCGCGTGCACAGAGTGAATGAGCGTGGCGTGATTGAAGCATGCCGCCATGTGCAGCATGTGCAGCCGTGGTCGTTGTTGTTGCGCCAAAACAACGCGCCGTCGGCTGCAAACCACGATAATAATAAACATAAAAATATTGGGACACTTTTTGTGAATAATAATACTACTACAACTATAAAATGCGCTGTTTGTACGGAGTAATTTCAAAAACGAGAATTAGCGGGCGACTGTAAAGTTTTCCACGTCTGAATCGCACAGCGAGTGCACGGTGTACACTACGGTGCGTTGTATCTTTTTTACGACCGACCATAACACACCGGCGCAGGCGTATTCGTCGCGAAAAGCACAAAATTATTGGTTCGCTTTTTTCAGTGCCATGATTGATTGCAAGCAATTTGTTCTTCAACACAACAACAAAGAGAGAAGCGCATGTTTATGACTGTACTGTATAACGTCAAACGAAACACTGGCAAATTTGCAGTTTTTTATATTCACAAGCGAACGCGAAAGAGTGGTGTGTGCAAAAAACAGAACGGAATACGTTTGACGTGAGGATCCGCGGAAAAAATATTGAAATCGTAACAAAAGTTTCGAAATTTCATTGTGATGGAAAAGTGCGTATGTTGCACGGAGTAACAAGTGCTGATCAGAATGTAATGTTCGGCCGCAAGCGCACCAAACGCGTTTTGACGTGTGCGTTGTAGCGTGCATGTGCGTTAACGCATAGTGACAGCGGAGCGTCAGTGCGCGTCAGCCAAGCGTCAATAACGACAAAACCGTGGTGTTTGTGTGCGCAGTTGCATTATGCACACAGCGCTAACACGATCTCACTTGCGTCCTCTGATCATGGTATTAGTTTGATGACACACACGCACACGCACTGCAGCCACCAAACGGCCACTGTTCTTGCAGTAAGACACGAAAAGAAGCGACAGATATCAAGGAAATTACTCGAAGCTATCCATTAACGTTAGTAGGTGTGCGCTGGGTTGCTTAATGCGAACATGTCATTGCCGGTTAGTGATTGTCTGGCAACGCGAGACTGAACAACACTGCTATTAAAATGGACATGCGCTGTCGTGTTCGCCATCGTAATTCCCATGTACATGGTCACTTTTGCCTCTGCTTTCTTAATACACCTTCTGTCGCTTTCAATATATGTTTCCACCAGAGGTCAGTTGTTGATTTGCAAATAGAATATTACTTCAGTGAGAGACAAGCGCATACAGTGCATGTCAATCTGCTGACTAATCACCGATTGTGACAAGCGACGCCTCGCGGGCACACCACATGCCCCGCGCTAGTTCACCGTAGTGCGTAACCTGCGATGGAGTCAGCAGCATTGCACTTGAGCCACAAACAAATCAAAACAGCAAGCATTCAAGTGCACTCTCACAGTCGCGTGCCACTCCACATAACAACACGGTGTCCGGTGTTCCAGCGCTCACCACGGAGCGCACTTGATCAGATTAACTCGAGCTTTTTTGTTTATCGCACAGTTTCCAATCAGTTTTTTGTTTTCATTCAGAAGTGTGCCGCAGTACAAAGAAACTCGTTTTGTGTAAATGACTCGCTTGCAGAATAAAATCAATAGAACAAAGAAATATGAAGAAACTGTCAAGTGGAAACGTCAGTTAAAAATGAATCAGGCGAAACACCGTTGTTGGCATCACCAACGAAACCAAACAAATCCTAGACTCAAGAGCACTCGGGGGCATGCAGAACAACAAAACGCGGGCGCGCTATCAGACAACAGCAGATAATATTTCAATGATCGTGCAAGATCAGCTCACGATATTAACCTTAGCGTCCGTTTTTTCGTTTTAACAACAGTAAGTACGGCCCAAACAGTGGCGAGTGCACGGGCTGTGCAGTGAGTACTTGCGGGCGATCGTAATGACACCGTGCATGTGTGCCACTGACGCACGCGCAACTGCCATGTCCAATAATTCACTAATCCAATGATCAATGGCGTGCCGAACAAATCAAGTGTTTTTTTCTCACTGGAAACATTAATACAGGCAGCAATCATAAAACTTTGCCACGCGCATGTGTGCATGTTTGTAATGTTCAACACGCGGACGTCGTTTTATAGACAAGAGAGATGGAAATAAAACGCAAGTGCATTATTGTGTTGTGAGCATAGTTTCTGGTTGGTGCACACACGCATGCAGGCAGAATCAAAAGATGACAATTGACGCGATGCGAGTTGACAGTTTTTCGGAACAAATTACTCAAACGCGCTGACGCTGTTGACAGAGGCGCAGTGTGCCGGGCGACGATTGAAACTTTTTGCGTGCGCCCGTCATTGTCGACGTCGTTAATTTATTTATTGAACTATTCGTGCATGCAAATTCGCGCTCACTAATGATCGATGGCGTAAAAGATGCCTACACAACGTGTACAGGGTGTTGCGGCCGGGGCAGATGACACCACGCGACACCGTGGCAATGGTGCACTCGGTTGACACATCGACACACCCTGTCACCGTGCACACATTTGGACGAAAATCAATTTCACAAAGTTTTGTCGTGTTTCATGTTTGTGCGCGCAGCCGCTGCGGCCGCCATAAAACGATCGTCATCAATCAACGGGTGTAATTTGATTCGGCACTGCAGTTTTTAATGTTTTTCATTTTCAACGTGCACTACAATGGAAATTATCTACGGTAATAATAATGAAGTGTACATGTGCAGAATGCATGCAACAGCAACAAACAACACACATGCAAAAACGCACTATTGCGTACTGTAAGACTGAAACTGAATTGATGAAATATGAATGCACATTTCAAAATAATTTGCAAACTCAACCGACAAATCGTGCAATCTTGTTGTGAACGAAGGTGGTGCAAAAACGCCACTGCACTTTACGCCTATGCAGATGTGTTGTGAAATGCAATTGCTAACAATGTTTTGAAAAAAACACTTTGAAATCAATTACGATCGCTACATCTGTTACACATGCGATTTATGAAAGACACACAAATGTTGCTTGCATCTTGCATGCACATGTTTGAGAAAATGTCATAGCCATTCATTTGCGGCTAATTCATGATCATTCGCATTTACTGTGAAATGCTGAAAATGGTAAACGTCTGTTGTGAATTGTTTGATTGTTCCGGGGAACATTTTTACGCCTGAACAAATTCTGATCACCTCAAATGTGGGATCACTGTGGGAATGAAATTTCAAGGTTCGCTGTTGACAATCGGATCAGATTTGGTTTTCGGTGAAAAACGTCCAGTTAAAAAAGTGAGAAACGTCGTGTTTATATGATACGATTATGACGTACACGGACGCGTGAGAAAAGAGCAGTTAATTTTAGTCAATTCAGCGACGCATATTTACAAAAAAGTAAACAACAACGCTTGACATTTTGAATTTAGGAAATGGGCACTTACGTCGGTCGATCAAACAGAGTTGTATTTCATTTCGGTTATCAGTTTGAGTCTGAACAATGTACAATATGGTCTTGCAGCAACAATTCGCAAATAGTACAATGTTTTTATGAAATCACTGATTAGCAAATGAAAAGCGACCGGTTGAGCGGCGTGTATGGAGTGTTACGCTTATGAAAACAAAGTAGCGTGTAAAATGGAGAGAGAGCGTCAACTGACACTGCAGTCGGGGGCGGCATCACACAAAGAAAGACAACCAAGGCACGTATAAATACAGCAACGCACAACACAGGCCAGCCAGAGATGATATTGTAAAGAGCGCCGCGGTCGAAAACAAATAAACATGGCTCATAAAACTGATTAACGAGCGCATTTCGCACAATGTGCCCGAGCACGGTGTCATTAAAAATCGCGATTTTTATGATTTGTCGTTAACGAGAGGCCGGACGGACAAGAGTGGAACACAACGTCTGTAAAGGACAGGGCGCTTGCTGCTACACGTGTGTACATGTGCGACACAGAACGTACGCGCATGTACGGTAGTGTGACATGCGGCAACACTGCATCACTGTGCCGATTAACCGCAACAAATGTTCAACCGTGTTTCATGGTGACCATTTTGAAATCGTTGTGCAACATAACACATCCACGAAAAAAGTTCAAAGTATCAACCTTCCGTTTGGCTCTGCGACTCAATCAATACTCGCATAGATATGAAAGTAGTGTTATGCATGACGCGGGAATTCAACATTGGTGAAGTGATCCGAGTCTCTGAGATACGGTTGAGTCACTGAAGATATCTTGAATTGTCGCATCAAGGATGAAACTGTTTTTTTCCACGTCTATAACGACAACCCAACACGCATTGAGTCGCAGAACCAAAGGAAAAGACAATACATGCACATGTATTTACAACAAAAGCAGCGTCCACGAATCAAAAGATCAGAGCCACGACATGCAGCGAGTGCGCAGATTTCTAAGCTGTGGTTGCAGTTGAGGCACTGGGTGGCATAGGCTTAATGCACCAGGCCTATGCATCGCTTCAGTCCTTCACAACCTTGCGACAACACAGCGTTCAGTGTTCATTTATTTTAAGAGCAACAAATAAAGTTCACAGCTAATACAGGTGTTCTTTACGAGTACATTGTGAAACTGTTCAGTTTCTCCATGAGCCAACTGTATTGACGCTGCAGTGCTCGTGCATTCGCAGAAGGCAAAACAGCAGCCGTGGACGCTAACGGACAGCCGTAAAGCACGCGACCAACGCACACCCGCCGGCACGGATGCTCGCCAGACAGTGAACAAAAACGTGATTTGCCATGAATTTATAGTCCGTAATTTTGGTGTGCTGCTTTTTTATGCACTGACAAATAAAATTCTCGCATGAGAGAAGCGCTGGAGAAAGAAAGAGGTGCATTTTATGTGCCTGTACACGAGTGGCCATGATTTGTGACCGTTGATCAGAGAAAGCAAGACAGCAAGCAAGCGGCTGCTGATTTGCTCTGAGAAAAAACGCAAAGTGAGCGCCATAAATTGGTGCATGCCGACTGCCGGCCAGTAATCATAAATATAACTGGGGCTGTGTGTGTAGCCGCATCTTCATCCCGCCATGCCATCCATAATAAATAAATGTCCATTTCCCATCATAAAATATAATGCAATAATACGTACAAGAAGAATTGCCTCGAAGAACCATAACAGCACCGAGAAGCGATTCACTTTGAGCATCCCGCCCTGCCACTTTCGATACATTGACAACGCATAAACACAACTTTACGCACGAGAAATATAAACTGTGCAATCACCATAAAACATTGACACTGATATTGTCAGTGTGTCTTTTCGGTGAACCAATGTAATCAGAGTGTATGAATGAGCAAACGCGGTGCACAAGCAATAAAGTAGACGCATATAATGCAATATTGTTGTTAAAGCACAACTAATGCTTACAAATGCGCTGCCGTTTTCGCCTTTGATGCCACCCGCCCGTTGTCTGCGTTGCACCTTGGCGCTGCTGCTCCATCAAATCAACGTTCACCGCGAAAAAAAACGCTGCAACGAGGCGCATAAATTTTGTGCGGTTCAATTTTTGCATTTCATGTAAGCGAGCGAAAAGCTGTGAGTTGTTGTGAAAAACGAGAATGAAGGCACATTTCGTTAGATTTAGTGCTGACCGTAAAAATAAAGCAGCAGGAAAATGCAAACACACGATGAATGATCGGTGGTTGGCGCTTTGAAAGCATCCGCAATTTTATGATTGCCTAATAGCGGCGCACGCAGATTGCCTTTATTACGCTCATATTTCGTTCGTGCAATGATGCAGCTGAAAGTTCGACATTAGCTCTCAGCAAGATAAAAAAGGCACGCTCAGCCGTCAAAGCAGTTGGCGAATTTACGGCGGCCATTTTGATTTTTAAGAGCTGCAGAACGGTAGAAAAACAATTGAAAACTGATGTACCATGGTCTGTGCGTTTATGAGTGCGACACAGACGCGAAGAAAGAAAGCGAGCAATTTGACTGAGAAGAGTCTGCAAATGCAGAACCGTGCTCAGGCCAACGGGCCTAGTCGTAAGCTGCACAATTTTGAAACAATGGAACGAGAATAAAAACCGTTGGTGCCTTGCGGTGCAGCTCGTAAATGACAGTGGAGCAGCACTCGCCGTCCTTAAGTCTGTTGCCAAGCTTAACTACAGTAAACCAGAACGTCAATTGAAACGTCTGTGTGTAGCGAGTAACGATTGGAACACCGCAAACGCATGAAACGTGAATTGGGTTACCAAGGTATACCTTGGCAGAAGACACTCAGATGTGGCATATGCACTCATGAGTTGATCCAATCGACGCCTTTCGTGCACAGTGATCGACTTAATTTTTCAAAACCATCGCGTTAATTCGGTTTGATTACAAAGTAGCTACTAAAATGGCCACTAAAATCACACGCACACGTAGTAAGTTGACAAATGCGTCCAAGTATACTGATACAAAAAACACTGGTAGCCAACCATCTAAATTTTAGGAAATGATTTTCAGTGGTAGGACCCTAAACAGATCTGTTCAGCATTTTTGTTTGAGTGTCAGTGTAGTAGTCACGTTTTCTCAGTGCGTAGAAATTACGATGCAAATCGATCAGCTTACAAGCAACTTTTCAAAAGCACAGAGCGGTTTCAACATAGTGTTCAGCCATATTGAATTGGAAGTTCAGGACGACTTTGACAACAACGCGTTTCTGTGTTTCTTGCGTTGTGGATGTGTGCGTGTTTTTTAATTGAGCAAACACGGAGCAAAGAAAAACAACGCCGCGCTACTATTTGACGTGCGTGTGTACAGATTTATTTGCGATCTATCGAATCATCTCTGTCGAAGAGCAGAAAATGATAAGTGTGGCGCACTTAACTGGAACAACGGTGAAATGTGTGCTCATCAATCAAAAACGCCACGCAGGCGCAGAGAGCAAGAAACAGCGACAGTCGATGCGCGCGCCGCTATTGGCCATCGTTGATTTCGGTTGTTTGAAAAATGACTGAGCACAAAAATACTATATTGCTCACATAATAAATAGTGTAATACAATACACGGTTGCAGTGTTGTCCCGCAGGCACGCCAGTATGGATGGAAACATGGGCGCGCTTTGAAAGTTTCTGTGTGCAACGTTTATAGTCAAAATCGCATACATGTGTAGGCGAGTAATCTGTTTTTACGCGCTCGGCGGCATATCAAAAAAAAGATGAAAAATTGCCGCCAGAGAAGTTTGTTTACGGGGTGTCAACAGCGTCATAGGACCCACACTGCGTGCACAATGTGAACCACACAAATCACAGTGCGTACAAGTACATACACAGTCGGTGAGTGCTGTGGAAGTGGCTCAATCCGTTCAAACAATGTTTGCGAAACGCACAAATGCTACTGATGGCTGTGGATGAGTGATAAATGTGCAAATGACGCTGGCACATTGTTGCGCATTGTTACGTTCGCTACGCGTCTACGATCATCTTTCACTGCGCTCAGTCCTTTTGTAACGTGCCGCCAGACAACACGCCGTAGACACACAAATTTTACGTTTTTTTATAAAGTTCAAAGTGATCGAGCTGTGCAGAACGCTGCTGGCCAGCTGAGTCACAGCGTGCGCTGCACTGAAAGTTGCCAAGTTGAAACGATAACTAGCCGTTTCAGTTTATTTGAAAGTGAAGCAGTCAAATTATAAAATTGTTCGCAAAATCCTATGTAAAACCTGACGCAGTTGCTTCTCGTTGAATTAAAAAAAATTGAAAGTGCATATGAACACAGATGCGTGCGTTTGTTTCTGCTGGATGCCAATCTTGAATGGATCACCATGAAAAACCATGACGCCAGCAAGACGCGTGCGTTTGTGTTCAAGCGTGAGAAAGTCTTCTGGCGCCATGCATCACCAAAACATTCATTCAGTTCAGACTTTTTGTTGTTGAGATTTTGCTTTGTAAAAGTCATTTCGCACCACAAATTCTTCATTGACAGCTGATTATTGAAAATGCTCAGTTAGTTTAGTTCGTATTTCGCATTAAAGTTAGCTGTATCGCAATTAAGCCCGTGATAAGACCATCGACAAACAAACTGAAGAAGGACAGAATCAAAAACATAAAACGAACAGAGTGGCCTTTGATTTTTTTTTAAATTCTGCGTTCGTTCTTGTAGCTAAGATGTGTGGGTAAAATAAAAACTTGAGGTAATTTACTTCATTTTTACTACTGTTTAAATATACTAAAAGAAATCCGGCATGTTCATCGCTGTATGAAGGAACGCCAGTTTTTTTTCAGTGTCAAGCTTCGATTTTCCGTTCTTGGTCGGAGAACTTTTGCAGAGCATCGCTGTCACTGCAATGTTGCAGTGAAACACTTGGTTCCCAAATTTTCGTGGGACTTGCCATCGAAAACGTGGCAAGTTTTCGATTGGTCATTAAATGTTTTTTTGGATTTTCGATTTGAGCATACAGAAACTCAATAAAACCGTTTTTCTAAAAAGGCCCAAAATGGACCAAAAAGTAGCCAAAAACTAAAATCGGCTGTGGTGCACCAGAGAGTTGGAGTTTGGTCCTAAAATTTGGTGTGCGTAATAAGTACACCTATTATGTTGGTTTGAGCGCAAAAACTCGAAATACCCAAATGGGCCGGGGCTAGTACCGCCCTTATATGCAACATGTTTTAAACTGGAACATTTGAAAATATTCCACCGATTTCATTGAATACAGTTCCCATTCATCTGTGACGCGTTTGGCAGATAGAACCATGGGAGACAAGTTTCAATGTGTCTGTTGCTAATGAGCGCGTTTGAAACAGTGAATCGACCGTTCATCTTTTTTAAATCAAAATTCGTTTTCTTGCTGCACTTTTGTTTCTAGCATTCAAAGTTTTTTTCTTAGAAACAAAACACACAGTCTGTGCGCCACATCGGCGGTGTCATCGTTTTGAAGATAGATGGGTTTCATTAATTTTCAGCGATTTTTTCCAATGTGGCCACTTTTGGTGAATACAGTGCGCGCGCGGTGCATCGTGATTCTGTGCGTATGATTGATAACGGGCATGGACGTGTTTGGCAGGCACACGGGCACTGCACAACACTGAGACGGGCTTGCTGCAGTCATTACTCATTCTTCAAATAATATTCAACTCGTGTCATTTCGTGTGCAGTGTTTTACTTGTGTTGCAGCACCAGCGCACATATTGCACCACAGTTTCTTGTGCATGACGCCTATAAGGATTGCTGACAAACTGCTTAACACGTCAACGGTCATTTTCATGACTGCGAGAGCATGTGTGAATGGATGAGTGAAACGGCAATCTTAAAAGTCAGTTTCGCCACTGGCACTGGCTGAAACGATACCGGATAAGAAGACAAACTGGTTGGAAACAAAACCGAAGCTTAAGAAGCGGAATAAATTCAACCTAGTAGACTAAACAGTGGATAACAAACAGTTCGGCCACAACAATTATCGTTGAAAGTGGCAAACAGTAACGCGCATGGCAATTTCTGTTCCAATCAAGTTTTTTGAATACTCATTTACGCCGCATGACAAACCGACCATCCGAAGGTGATAAATGTGCCCGATGCAAAAAAAAATTGAGCAGAAAAATAAAAAAAAAAACTGAAAGTGAACGCCAAAAAAATGCTAGGCCGTCGCAGCACTGCACCGTTTTAGTCTTATAAATAGTCGAACGGAGCATCAGAGCGTTTCATTAAAAATGCTCATGCACAACGCAGCGCATGTGGCGAATATTTTCGTGTTTGTTTGCGGCAAAACCGAGTGCCTTGTACTTTGTTACCCGTCCTGGCGCACAGTGTCATGAATGTGCTCTCAGTGATTTATAAGCAGGCGCAGGAGGAGGAGACACGGGGGATGGTCGTCTCGGCTGGTGCACGATCCAGTCGAAGAAATAATATAAACGCCCATGTTGCCACGGGCTGCGCCGCAACACAGACACTACTACTGTTCCCGCTTGGTGCCACGGCAGTTTTTTCATTCATTTCTTGCTTTTCGTAGAGAAAAAAACAATCGGCTATCACGTCAAGCACGAGCTGGGGCAATTTGTCTCGCCGTCAAATGAGCTCAAAAACTCAATAACAGACAGTATGGCAGTGCATGTAACACGCTTTCCGCTTCTCAATCACAGTTTGCGTTTTGCTGTGAATTTTTGATTCGATCGGGCACCTGCCACACGATGGCCGATTACTGAACAAATAAAATGGACACCGGCAGAGGAATTGATGTTTCCTTTGAACATGTCAACTATAATAAAAGAAAGGATGTTGCTATGAAGCGTGATTAGAATTAGATTAGAATATGCAAATTACGAAAAGCTCAGAAAAATTTTACGGCATCAGGCGCTATGGCCAGCGCAATAAACTGCTCATGTGCATGCTTTAGACGAGCTCAAACGGATAATGGCAGACACGGTAAGGTAACCGCAAGCAAACACTGACGTTTCCGCTTGATGTGAAACCTGAACTGGATTAAAAAAGAATTCAGCACGTGTGAAAAAAATGAAACTGCAAGCAGTTGGAGTTTATTAAAACATTGGGCTAACTTGATAGTATGACAATAACTTCAGTTGAAAACCACAACTTTTCACCTCCAACACTAAAAATGCAACGTCGTTTCTGCACATTCTGAACTCTGATATTAGCGTCAACTGGTCTGCAAATGGCCGCTCGTGATATCGCCCTGTCCTCAAACAACGTAATAATACAATGTGAAATTGTTTCCAACTGTGATTCCGTTATACGAGCATGTTCGGCTTCATAAAATACCACCACACAGCCCATCATTTACATTTGTATGCATTTCCAAAGGTTAGTTTGCAACTGTGTAGTTTGCGGATACGGTACTGAAGTACAGAGTGCATTGTGCGACTGACAAACGCAAAACCGCGCAATTAAAAAGTCAAATAATGATCCGTTTTCAATGCTACCGTAATCAGCATGCGGTGGCGCGCGCACGAGAGCGAATTTTGGCATTGCACTTGCAGATCAATCAACGACATGACAAACGCAATTTCAAATAGACACTTTCAAACCGACTCGTCGCGATATGAGAATTCAGTCAAAATCTCAGCAGACATTTCAAATAAACGAAATTATAGGCGATCACACCAGAACAATCCGCTGCTGCAAAAAAGCCAACCTGGCAAACTCATTCAAAAACGAAGTCCATCATCACATTCAACAGAATATCAGTGCTGTTTGGAATTTGTGTTCTGTGATGTACACTTTTTGAGCTGAATTTCAGACGGAAGAGCCACAGGCGATTTGCAGGTGGAACAAGTAATTTCCATGTAATCGCCTGCGATTGTTTCAAGTTTCAGAGTTACTCGCTGCAATTTTTATTGTGCCGACGCGGCCGTGGATGTGTGGGCCGGTGTTGCCTGATTTCTCAGCACTGACCATCGTGCACAACAAACGGGCTCAACCGACAGTACGCAGAGTGCTGAGTGTGAGCAATGTTTGTGATGCACGTTGACGAGCACAGTCCCTCAGTAATACCGTAGTTTTTATTGATACAGATCGAGTGCTTGTTGAGCGAACGATCCATCGCACGCGCTCATTAATCAAGTTTTTCTAAGCTGGCCGCCAATGTTCAAAGAACTTTAGCAATATAAACTACTGCACAGTGATCTTTACGATGAAGTGCCTATATGATGCCATATTCAGAGTGTGCCATTCAACTGGCTGTCACCGATTACTGCAAATAAACGTGTATCGCTAATCAACAAACGTGCAGCGGGCGTCAAAAAGTGCATCATTTTATACTCAACGGTCTGTGTGTCGTGTGTGTGCGCGCACTTATTTGCATTTATAGTCGCCAAACAGTAAAAAGCAGCGCAATAAGAGTTTCAACTGAAAACTGCGGCATAGATCAAAGCGGCAGGCCAATCATTTACAACAACAGCCCCTCTCTTGTCTCATCTCACATCTTACAGCAACATTTTTAATGATGTTTGCTTAAATCGTTATTGAGTCAATAAAAAGCACACCACAGTAATAAACCTTCAACTTCCTCGCTGCAATACGTCTCCCTGTGTGTGTGTGTCCTGTCGTTCACCAAAAACTTTAATAGCCACCACTTACAATTTATTATCCGTGGTTGAAAACGATAAACTGAAGCAAAAGGTTGATGACGGTGGCAAAGAGAAAAGTGATCAGAGGAAGAGCAGCAAAAAAGCACCGGTGGGTGTCATTCAGTAGCAGCGTGTACTGTACGACGATCACGTTAAACTGCTGCTGCTTTGCATCGACCGTAAGCGCACATACTGCGTCCACAACCGAGCGGCAAAACGGCAACAAAAAACGCACGTACACACTCTGTGCTGCCTGTTTTTGTGCGTCCGATAGTGATCACAGTTGCAGGTTTACAAAAATGCACCAAAATAGCACAGCACAAGGTGGCAGCAATAAAAGAAAGGTAGAATGCCATCGATCAACAGAGATCATCTCAGCCAGTTGTGCATGCGCGCGGGCACCAAATATACAACACTGCAAAGCAGAAAATGCGCACTGTTCGGTTGGTTTCAGTGGAGTCAATCAGTGCACAAACGTTGCCGTCATATCTATCATTCTGTTGCTGTAGGTCGCACCAGACACACTACGATTCATGGACGCTCATAACGATGATTAATTGATAATAAACACTGGATGACTAATGAACGAACGGCTTGACTGTAAAGAAACGAACGCAAACTTTGTTGATGATACCTGTACTGCAAGCAAACAGCAGATAAACTGTTTGATGATGTTTGCTAAAGATAGCAAGCTGTTTGGTGCTGACGTTTATTTGTCGGGAAATGGTTTTCAAATGAGAAAAATAACAACTGGATAAGAAATGAACGGTTTTATGCAAAAAAAACGAGAAAATATAATGAATTCGCAGGTGCAGTGAACTGCTTGTGGGCCCGTTTGCTGTTTTCACGAACAAATTCCAGTTTAAATTTTATTACCCCGAATTTTGAAAAAGAAAAGCAGCTGCAGGCTAATTTGTCATGTGGACTTTGTTTTTCAATGACGTATAGCTGCTGTGTGACTCCAGTTACAGTAATCCATACAGAACTCAAGCAGCACATAGCAGTTTTATTCGTTCACCATCAAAGTTTGGTAGGGAAAGAACGCGAAAAACCAGACGGATGATGTGTTCAAATTCAGTTTACACGAATTGAAATGAATTGAAAATGTCTGAAATCATATACGGTATGCGGATGGACAGCAACAATGACAGAACCGAAAAACATCTGGCAAAAAATGCAAACTAATAAATAAATAGATCAGCGACGTCCGTCAGTCAATCACGGCGGTAATATCGGTGCGCAAATAGAGTTTTCAATTTGAAATTGATTTGCGTGTTCAATTTACTGCGAATGCACGGCCGTTTTTGTGTGACCATAAAAATGACGACGACGCACAACAATACGGATGTCACGTTGAATAGGCGAACACGACAACAACTATGGGAACGGACTCGTTTGGAAGAACATGAAAAAAATTACATTTTTCAAATTGCGTTCCGTCCGCAAGTGAACATGTTTACAGCGGGAGCACGTGCATAAAAGGCACGTCCATATATTGTTGCATGCAGTAGCGGCCCGTATAGTTTCGTTGAGTGCAATGGACAGCGAAAAAACATAACTCGAACGGAAAGATCGATCGAGATGGATGGACAGAGGCAGCGGCTGTGATCAAAGTGGCGCTGTGATCACTGGAGACAGCATGATTTGTCAATCAAGGCATGCACTCAAGCAGCATGCCAAATACGATCGGACACGTGAACGTACATGTGCCACGCCACGACACCAGTTGTCTGTCGCATCTGCGTGCTTCCGTTGAAATTGAGCGTTCTCTAGAAACGTTCATCAAGTACAGTACTACTTCACGCACCGTGCAACACAAAAGCACCGGTTACGGTCGCTCAGTGGAACAGTTTACAGAAAAGTTCAACGACTAACAGAAAATGTTGGCCGCCATATAGATTCACAGCAGCGTGTCTCAAAAAACTGCATTTATGGCAAATAAGTTTGAACATTCCAAGATCACGCAGCACAGCAACAGATCACACAGTTCCATAATGCCCAAAATCGACCGTATCGGATGACGTTTATTGTCAGCTTTCAAGCCGATTAGCAATTTTGTTCTTCTTCAGTGGAAGCGTCACACATCTGGTTAGCTTGAGACCAAAAAGCATGCATGTATTTGTCCGATTTTGTATGCTTTGCGTTTAAATGTTGCTATGCCTTCAAATTTTAGACTTTAGATTTCAAATTTCAACACAATCAAAAGCTGTGTGCAAGGTTGTGTAGACCCGTTGTTTCAATCTTGAGAATAACGAGCGCCGCTATTCTCAACGTAGTTTTTAGACATCCTTTGAAGTCAATCAAGTGGGTGCTAATCTTTACAATGGGCAACGCGGCTCGAATCTGCTTCAGTATTTTGGTCTAAAATTTGAAACACTAACTGAGAAATGTTTGCAATTGATGGTGTTAACATGTGTTTGTTTCAACCAGTGTTGAAGTCTGTCAATGGCTAGAATTGTTCAAAGTGACAACGAAATTGGTTAAAAGCCAAACTTCAGCGTTGCTCGTGTGCGTTTCAATTTTGCATTTTTGTGACTTTTCTTCAAGGAATTTAGTTCAGCCTAAAAGCTAATCAGCTGAACAGCTGAAGCTGTGACGTTTTTATCAACTCGAAAAAATGCATGAAAACAAAACAGAAAAGCATGTGTCCGAGACCGACTATTTTGAATTTTGGGAGTTCAAAATAGTCGGTCTCGGATTTCACACGTTGTGCTTCATGTGATTGGAGTTTTGAAATGAATTGAAATACAATCAATGGCAAACATTTCCCAAGCAGTGTTTCAAATTTCAGACCAAGACACCGAAGCAGACTCGGAAACGAGCTGCTTTGCTCATGGTAGTTCTTTTGCAGCACCCTGTACATGTATGTGACTGAACATGACAAAACATACGACGATGCAATGACAAATGACATCGCATATTTATTCTTAACAATTCTCAATTGCCTCCTCTACTTTATTATTGTTCTTTAAACGCATTTTATGATGCCATTAAAATGTGAAACGACGAACGGCCGTAATAATAAAAAATACGGATGAGAAAAATCACAGTGATTGGTAATGAAACGTGATGCTGAAGATTTTGCAGTGCATATTTGATCACATGGGCGCACTCTGTGATGTAACGCCGATGTTTTATAAAGATAATGCACAATGACAACGCTCATAAATCAATCGTCATACTAATTTTCAAATGCGCTGCACCCCGACGCGTCAGGCGAACGCGCCCGTCGAGTGCGTTCGTTCTTGTTATTAAAAATAATTTATTGTTCTTTGATCGAACAAAATTGTGTGCATGTATGGACTATGGAGAGCATATTGCCCACAGACGCTCATGAAATACATCCACATAGATATAAAGGTCATCACAAAAAACAATTGAAAAACCAGTGAAAACGTTCAGAACGCATTACGTAAATCGCTCGTCAAGATTGCAGCTGCTGAATCGGGGACTGTGTTCGCCTATTGCAAGAACGCGCTGCTAGTGTCGTGCTGCTGCAGTTTTCTTCAGTTTCCGTGTTTCCGCGGACAACGAGCACAAGGCAGCATGCAGAAAAAAACAAATGAAACATCGAAGCACGCCGGAACACTCATTTTGACGTCAGACAGTCAAGACGAATAAGACTCAAGCTAAGAAATAATGCACAAAAGAAGCCGTCAAAAAAAACGAACACAGAGAATTAAAATACATAGCACACTGCAGGTATTTTTCTTTTTTCCCGTTGAACTTGTTCAAGTTAAAATAATCAGATCGTAAAAGTACTCAGAAATGATGATTTTAGTAAATGCACAAAAAACTTATTCACAATGATGTACGCGCATGTGTAAATCACGCAATATTTTTTTCTTGCGTTTGCTGTTAAAAAACCATAATTTATACTGCAGCCGTCTGTGCGTCAAACACATAACGCCATCAATCAGAGCACCCGTTTTGTCACCAAATTATAGTTGAAACTGTTATCCTTGAAGGAAAGAGCAGCGTTGATGGTTGAACTTTTTTCGCGTGATCTCAGCGTGCAATTTGTTGTTGTGCACATCAAATGAGCGGTCGAGTCGATGAATCACCGATGCGATGACGCGTGCAAAAAATCGGGATGCCTGCACAGCCATGTTTGTGTTTCGTGACAAAGTTGGGCTCAGTCAAACGCCGGCTGACTGCGGTGCCCCATCGGCGTGATCTGTTGTCAATGCAAAACCTGTGCACACGCGTCACCGAGCACAAAAAGATTTGTGGCTGTGCAATGGACAATTTTTGAAATAAATGTCTGGCTTTTCTTGACACCATAGGACAAGAGGCCAGATTTCATGCGCGCTGTTTCTTGGACTTCTTTGCGCATTTTCAATCACCAAAATGCTGACAGTGTCAACCGGTTGTGTCGCTCACATCGATCACGAATTTTGATATGTTTTGTTCTACGCTTTGTTTGGATGGGTTGGGTGGGTTGCAGTGACAAATTGATTGACGGTTGGTAATTTCAAAAACTTCACACACTGTAAACAAAACGACTGTTGTCAGCCACCTGTTGAACACACTCCATCCCATTCACTCAATTTTAAGTGTTCAAAGCAACCTATTTTTTTAACATCGGACACACCAAATGTAACAAAACTATGTGTCAGTCCAAACGCATTAGCTGTTTGAACGAATTAGCTTTTCTTCTTGATGATCTTGGTTTGCCACTGTTAAGAAACGCAAATACAGCGGGAGCACAGCATACGTGCGAATGAAGTCCAACCCTATCGCCGACTTTCACAAAATGTGTGGTCTATAAAAATGATTCTGATATGCCTTGCGGTAAAAAGTTCGGTGCAAATGTTCATTTCACAGCGTAAGCGAGAAACTAAGCGCATTTCGAGCAAATGCTTCGGCACAGATTCAGAATAACGCTACTGCCAGTGGCACGCTCATGATTATTGTGCAACGGTTGAAAACAGCAGTCGTGGCACGATTTCGTCTGTATCAAAACTGACGGAGTCAAGCAATAACAGACACAACGCAAAGAGCGTGGTGTCGCTGAAAAGAAACGAAACAAGCAACGGACAGAAATCGATCGGAGCGTTGCGTTTCGCTGTGAGTGTGTGCATTTGCCATAATCACTGTGTGCTCCGGCACGCCTGCACGAGCACACACGCGTCTTATACGGGCGCACACATGTAGTGCCAACTAGTTGAACGGCTCCAGACACTGCAGCCTGACACAAGCTGCAAAACACGCATTCCAATACATGTAGTCCGTTTGGCTGTCAGCTTGCTCCGAGCGCCAGCGCACCAACGCATAGTTTTCACTTTCGCATGTTATCATGTGTGCACCGTTAGCAGACATGTATGCCTGTTAGTATACTTTCAGTTAATATATCGCCGCTCAACCGCCACATTTTTTTGATCACCTTCGTACAAAAACACATGTGGTGCGTGCTACCGGTGTCGTTTTTACTGGCACTCAAAAAAACGGGCTTCGAACAATTTCTCGGCGTATAATAAAAGCGCACGAGAGAATGTTTGTTCAAACGGTGAAAAATCCCTGGCAATAATCTTGGAGAAATGGGATTCTGAAAACACGAAAAGCGCAGTGCCGCACGATGCGCTTTTATCGCATCAACTGAGCCAAATATATGATGATGATACGGCGATATGATATAACCAAAAATGCCTTGAAAGGCAAAATTTACGGCAGCCCATTGAGCGCAAACTGTCTGCTGGTCTCTGCTATCTGAAGATGTTTGTTGTGATCAATAGCTGAAATTCAGAGTTCGCGTTTTTCGTGTGCAGTTTTTGCGTTCGTTCGTCGCAACCAATATTGTTTGTAACCAAAGCGAAGCGCGTGCCGTACGTTGTCTGACGCGTCACACTTCACTCACACTGCTTCTGCTTCGTTTTTGCTCTGGAATTTTGTTCCAGAATGTCGAAAAACAATCAAAAATCTGCGCATTATTGCAGTATGACGAGTAAATTCGACTCGAATGAAATGGGACGAGCGAGAAATATCCGTTGAAAATCTGAAAAATAATAACGAGCAGCAAGCGTGAGAGATGAACGCAAAGCTGCACGCACAGCAGTCGTTTCGATCGGTGCGCTCGCATAAGAGCCACGAATCGGCTGGGGCACCGAGCGATTACGAGGATCCGCACGCCTGCGTTCCGTTGCCCATACAAAGCTTCTTGTGGAGGCAGTCAAAGTCGGTGATAGCCACTTATTTTATTTTTTTGAATCCCTAATTTACAGTTAAACAATCTATTTTTACAGCCCATTCCTTGGTCCAAAAGTCGGAAAGCTCCACGAGGCATCCTGTGTGGTTAGTCAAACATTGTATCGATTATTTTTGTCGGCTGAAAGACGATTGAGGTATATAACTTGTTAATTTGATCCTACCGTGATTTTAACGAATCCGTACTTTCGCAGACGTTTGAGCGTGTTGTGGTGCAGAACATTTTGCATGGATTGTCGCCGAGTCTGTCGGATGCGATCGCATCCGTGCCACGGTGGAGGTTCATACGCGCTGCGTTCCCGCATGTTGTTCAGGTTAATAAGATAAAGCACACCTACAGATCAACTCTTTATGCCAAGCTTGACAAAAAAACTTGACCAGTGTTGTGTAGTGCTGTGCGGCGCTGCTAGCGGAGCACCATTTGGCAAAGGAAGACTCGAACGATCCAACACGTGAACTCGGCAATTCGCTCGTAAAAATTCTGTACATTCTGCACTGGATGCTAGTCGACTCAGCTGTTGAGTGCCAAGATGCCAACGAAAGTGAAACGGTTCGCAGCACAATCTTGATCCAACAGATGGTCGTTTCAAAAGTTTCTCCAACGCAGTTTTGCGTGGACGCAGTCGCAAACTTTTAGGTGACCAGCGAGGAGGCGCTGTTGAGTCAGCTGGTGTTTCCGATCAGTTGCATCCAAACGTTCGTGTATCTGCTGGCGCCACTAGTGCACTGTGTCACCGAGCACGACATACAAACGCACATTCGTTTGGAGCCGGCCGGGCACATGTGGCACGCACTCTGGCAACACGCCATGCCAAATGTGCTCGCGTTTAAGGCGCCCGTGAAACCGAGAAAGTCGCAGTTCTCGATCGAGTCCACTGTCGAATACGCACGATTGTCGGTTCCCGGTACTGCCGCTGTGCAACGCCAACCATCGCAGCACTCACGGACTCAACCGAGTCAGTGAAATTAATTGGTGAACAGCGTTTGTAAAAAGGATAGCGAAACACGAGGCTAATTGATACATTTGTGCGCAGGTTTGTCGAAGAAGTTATCATTCAAATCGACTGGCGAAAGCACGGAGCACAAGAACAGTGTTGGACCACCAAAACAGCATCGTAAGGCAGCACGGCCGCAGACGCTTGAAACATCCGATTTGGCTGAATCAACTGCCGAGAATGTTGAACAGAAGCGTTCACGAAAACGATCACAAACTCGTGGTGAATCATTGAGAAAGCAGAGTGTTGAGTTGCGTCATTCTGTGCCGATCAGCATGGGAAACGTCAGTTTCAACATATGTATGACCTATTTTTTTAAACGTGTCCCACTGAAATGACGTCATGTGCCGCCAAACATGCGCTTGCCGTTCACTGCAAACCAGACTTTCGGTTTAGCCGATTTCTTCCCGTAAACAAATAGTGAACGTCGAATCAGTCACACCAAACTGACATTTTAGTGCCTGTACTTTGACAAACGGGCGTTTTTAAAGCAAATGACGTCATTTTAGTCCGGACACGTTTGAATAAATCCACAATAGTTTAGTTTCAACTGGTCGGACAAAAAGCAAACGTGTGCCTTTTTAGCAAACGAATGGCGGTAGCACCGATTATGAGCGTGCAGGTGTCATGCGAACTATGAGTGAATACGGCGGCAGAGCGGCGGTGCACGCGTCTGATGGCGCCATCGCCCAGCAGAAAACAATGCACAAAAACACTGGTGGCGGCGTTTTGCTTTCACATATCTATAGTTTGGGAAGATTGCTGCATAGCAGCCGGTTCTGAAGTTGAGAAAAGCACACTGAACGTTCTCAATGAGTTTAGTACAGCATCAAAGTGTTGCAGCACTGGCCGCAAGCTATGACGGTTCGTTTACATTGGGGGACATCGACGAACTAAAGTTCGTGGAGGAAGGCAGCGTTGCTTCCGGTGCGTTCGGTCGTTTCATGGTTGACGACCGTGCACCACTGGTCGAATTAACAGACATCTGCGACGATGCGCTGCAATCACCATTGAGCACTGTTTCGGTTGGTTTCCTCAAAAGTGATGACACATGCACATCCTTTCACCAGTCTTTCAATAATTCAGGTGATTTGTGAACAATGCAATTCGGTGGTGACGGTTGTCGGATGTGCATGCAGACCAGAGCGTTTGACTGAACATCTTGATCAGCACGCTGCAAAAACGGCACAAGCTGTAGTGAGCACATCCATGCTCAGAAGCACCACTGTTCCATCGACGCCCATCTCAGGTCAGCCTGTTTGCGAGTTTCTTCGGTACGTACATATAACCTTGGTATGAAACTTACAGTTCACAAGGATCTGTACAGTGTTATGTAGCAGTACATACATTTGTTATGCAACAGGTTTCGACGCAACAACAATTGCAACACCAACACCTCTGCTGCAGCAACACCAGAACGGTAAGGACTCCCAATTTGGCATGTGGATGTGTAGTGTCTTTATGCAAAAAAACGTTTTCAGGCTTTCAAAGTCCGCCCATTGACTTAACGATGTCCGCTGGTGATGTTGTCACTGCACCTGCAAAACAGTCTTCTTCTTCGTTGAGCGTTGAAAAACCGAGTATGCCTTTACTAAAATACGCTTGATTGTGCGTTCAGCGTTCCGGATGAAAAAAAAGATTGAAACTTCTATGCAGAGGTGCACGCAACGGACAGCAACCAAACGGTGGAGTCAAGCTGGCCGGATTCGTCTGCGCCAAAGGCACTGAACACAGCGACGCCCGGATCAATTATTCAACATTTGCACAAGGTAAAACTATAACACTGTGTAATAAAAAATCAAAATTTTTACTTGGTTTTCATTTGACAGGTATTTGGCGCAGACGCGCTACAAGCGTCGTATTTGGATGTAGCCGTACTACGTTGCATGTTCATACGCCAATGGTCAGAGGAAGGAGTCTATTGGGCACTGAATTACTTATCCAAACGACTCAGCCAGCTGCGTGAAGCCCTCGCCCGAGTGGCTGCCAAACGTACGGACAGTGCTAAGCGACGTTGCTCAGTGCCAGCACCGACAGTTAGATTTAGAAGCAACTTTACTGATAGCAACACGGTTAGATTTCTGGTTAAGGATCAAGATGAACAAAGCACACACATTGCGTATCTACGTAAACAAACATTGGATGCAGGGGTCGAAGACAGATCTCGACCTTGCTGGAACTCCAGAGCACCAACGGATAACGCCCACGTGGAAGCAGCTGCAATTGGACGAAGCGACCGTGCGCAAAGTTGAACAAGGACGCGTTCGGTCGCCGGCATTTAGCATTGAAAAGCGGTTTGCTTTCGGCGTTTGAATTCTTCCACAGCCAATGAAAGGTGAACAGTTTCGTCTTTAGGCCATCCCTGCCAATACGTGACGACAGTCTTCCGGTGCCGAACGCATCACCACGTCGCAGCAGTCTACTCATTCCATTTGTTGCGAGTGCGAAACTAGATAAAAAGTGAGAAATCAGCTGCAACAATGACGTTCATACTGAAAGTTGATGAATACTTTGAATTTAAGGGACCTTTCGCCAAGTCATTCCGAAGCAGCCCTAAAACCAGGAGGCGACAGCGGCAGCCATCAAAGTTCCGTTGGCGACCAGCCAATCAACAAATCAGCACTGTTGAGTAACATTTCCCGCAGCGCCACGGATACATTGCTCAACTATGTTGACTGTATGGGCGAGGTTTGTTTCCAAAACTCTTGTTCATTGTTATAGTAGTGCAGTTACTAAGTTTCCAATTCTTCACTGATGTGTGTTCGAAACGTGTTTTTTTTGTAATCAGGCCATTGGCAGCAGTGCATTCGTTGAGCGAGACGGTCGTTTGCGGGTGCTGATGTGTTTGCGTGCGGTCAGCGCCGTGCTGGAACGCCAATTAAGTGTCAGGGTGTGCGAGGCAGCTCTGAACATTATCGACGTGTTACTGACATTCCATAACATTCTCGGTGCACCCACAACAACAGCAACAAATGAACACCAGAAGCTCAGTGTTCCACAAGTTTCCGAAGTGCGCCTTTTCTGTTGTTTCGATCAGTACCGAAGATGTGAGGCCTCGCCCTAGCACCCATTAGCGTCCGGTGCACCCCCTCGTAGGGAACCGGGGTCCCACTTACCAACACCCCCACCCCACCCCGCAAAAAATTTTTGGCTTTCCCATGGGTAGGTACCCCCTACCTAAAAATGTCTGACATCTTCGGTACTGGTTTCTATAGACGGTTTAAAGAGATAACCATTAGTAGATTCTTCTTGCTGAACAGTAAATGACATTTCAGCCAGCATCAGAGGCGGCTAGTCATCTTTCGACAAGCAGTCAAGCACGGAGCACCGTGCCAGGTGGCGGTGGTGGTGAGCAGAATGGCGACACTGATGCGGACAGCGATCAAAACGATACACTGCCGATATTCGTTCAAGCACTTTTTCGGTGCAAACTTTCAACACTTCTATTTTGACACTGGTAGCCTTCTAATGAATCAATCAATGCTCTAGGGTATATTTGTTGCTCGGTTGTCCACACGGTTGCAACGACGGCATTCGCAACGCACATGCCGAATACCTCCGTGGTGCAGCACGTACTGCACTGTCACAGTTGGAGCGCCACGATCGCATTGCGTACGCACGCTGCGTTCAACAGTTTGTGCTCGATTCACAACCGCAAAGCACGCTCGACCTCGCGCATGCCATGTTCGCGTTCTGTCACGTGCAACCGCCGAAACGTGGTTGGTTTGTTAGGTGGCCTCTATTTTTCTGAATCGCTTCCCCGACGAAATTTTTTTACTTCTCCAGGCAAATCAAACAGCGGCACGTACAAAAACAATTTCTTGGAAGAGCATAAAGGCGTCGAGGGCGCCACGGTATCAGCGCTATTGAAACCGTTGGTCACAAAATTGATGGACAAAGTGGCCGAACTGCAGCAGCCTGAAAACATGGTTCGTTCTATTTGAAGACCCAATGTACTTGAACATACAGGTGAAGTGATTTATGTCTTGATTTATCACAGGGTGTTTATCATGACGTGCGAAGTTTCATGTTGTTCGCGCAAGATCACCATGGCAATCCATTCCGTCGTGTTGAGTTGAGCGCGATGCTCGATGGCAAACCAGACGTGAAACGAAAATCGCCTACTCCTGCCGAACAAGACGCGCAACTGGACAAGCAAATATTGTGCGTTGTTTCCCTTATATTCCTTGTTTTATCCGACAACTAACACACCGCTGGTAGTTCCTGTACCATGTTCCATGTTCCACTTATAATTGAATGCTCGTCAGCAATCACAGTTCCGCTTGCACGCAGTGGCTAATCACAGCACCAAAACGCCCGCCAGCGCAAATTATCAATCTTAATTCTACTGCAATAAATATTTGAAAGTGTCTCTGCTTGGCACGTTTCCACTTATCATCACACTGTTCACAACGCTATTGCGCTTCATCAGTCCAGAATATGACTGCACAATTTTAAAAGTCCTATGTTTTTTCTGTAAACGTGATAAACCGTTACAAATGTCATTACTGAACACATAGTACATATGCGTAGCAATAATGATCTGTTGAGTGCGGCGAAGGCGAATAATGCTGCACGCGCACTGAGCGCGCCCAATCTGGGCATGCAACCGAGGCGCTCTCGCGCAACTGCCCGTGCGTGCAAATCAGCAGGGCTGCTCAGTAGTGTTCGTCGTCGGTACACAACGTCCACGGTGCACCCGATCAATGTTGCACAACATCCGTCCAATCGGCGCACACTTCGCAGACGTCTGATCAGAGTATGGCGCAACGCCACTGTCAGCAATCGGTAACCGCACTCAGCAAGCTCGATGCCCGCTCCACTCGCATTTTTACCCTGGCTGCCAAGCTTTCTCCCTGAGAATCGCAGATTTTTATCGCCTGTACTTTGGGATGAAAGTGTTTTCTCCTTGTACGATACGGCCTGTTGAGACTTGATGCATTTTGTATCTTACGTTTGATATAACGCTTGATTGCCGATTCACTGATTGACCGCTTCCACAGCCAGGAAACCGGCTAACTTCGGCAAATTTTTTGCACCAAATACGTCTTTCGATATTTTTGAAGGTATATGTCCTGATCATCATTGACATTTTTTCACCGCTAAACAAACCAGTTGTGCTCGTCAGAAATCCTTCACAGACATTTTTGCTTTTTGGCATGCTTTAAAGGTTTGCATTGTTGCTCCTATTGTGTAGAACTCAGCACAGTTCTGTGCAGCGTGTTTCCCAGCACAGATACGTGTGTGTGTGTTCACCGATAAAAAGTGTATCAGTCGGAAGTATTATTCTGCTTTCCAGTGCACACAAAGTGCTGACGGCTACAACGACCACAGCGGCAAGCGGCGACAACGCAGCGCAACTGGACGCGCAGGCAGCACTGAGCGACGCCAGTAACGCATCACAACAAAAACACTCTGTGGCGGCAGCACGCCACCGACGACGCCTCTGGCAGCTGCACCATCAACACCGAATGCATCTGCCTGTCGACACACAGCAGCCGACGGTGCATGCGCGTCCCACGAAACGCTCAGCCACGTTTACGTAATACAGATTTCGGATGCTCACCACAGTGAACACTGCATTTGCACGACCTACCTTGTACCTTCTTGTTTGCCTGTTTTCATTTCTCACACTGCATGCACTAAATAATTGCAGCTTTGCACTGTTGTGTCAATAAGATCTTTTACAATTTTCATTGTTCTCTTTTTTCATCTCACTTCACAGAAATAAGCTTAGTCTCTATACCCAAATCCTAACAACTCGCAAATTGTACAACGGCTCTAATTTACTGCGCTCGGAATCATTGCAGCTCAAAGTTTTTTGAGTGTTCCAGTTTCCAATGAAAACTGACACGAACTTGTACGTGCATGAATATAACGTCAGTCGACTCTTTGCTCAGAATACATAACCGCTTTGCATGAAAACAACAAACTCGTGTTGAAAAACTTCAAAATGGCGTTTGTTTGAAAACTGAAATGTGCGCTTATGTATCAGAAATGACATTGTGGCTAAGAACTACGGACTGTTTTTTGTTCGTTTGAATAGCTTTAATGGCTGCATAATTGAGGTTTCCGCTTACGCTAAAAATGACGCTACATGTGATGTCATCTGATGGTGAAGAAATGCAATAGACGTCTAGATGTTCATGAAGAGACGTCTAACAATGTATTTATTAATTGCAGAGTCGAGTCGAAGTCGAGTGACAGCGACACGGATGGGAACGGGAGTGCAAACGACAATCAACGGCAGAGTTCACTGATGCTGAGTGCCCCTTCAATCAAAGACCAATTGAGTCTCCGACGTGGGCTGTTCAAGCGACATCGTGAAAAAGTAAATCTCCGATGTAAAATAATTTTGTGACTTGATACGAACATTTTTGTCTCGCAATATTTTTGAACGTTACTAAACTCACCTGCGGCTAAAAACCAGTCTTTCCTAGCGGAGATTTTGGGTGAGATTGGGTCTAAACCTGATTAGTTGACCTTAAACATTGTAGATTTGATAAAGAATTTGACACGACAACGTGTGGTATGCCTAGCAAGTAGCAACTTCTAAGACAATAAATCTGTGCAGGGAAGCACTGCAGAAAAGGACGCCGAAAGCGATGCGGAGACGAGCAGTGGCAGTCCTGTAACAGCATTGGTGGGACCATCAATCTCACAACATCGTCGTTCGTACAGTTCTGCACTCGTTGCAGATGATGCAGTTGCGACAAGTAGTGTTAGCTCCCCATTGCTACCATCGGTTACAATCAGCGCCGAAGGTGGTGGCGTAAAAAAGAAGTCAAGCAAACTGCAACTCGGTACGATAATTTTGAGCTCGTGTTTACCGTAAAAGCCAAATCTAAACGGTGTATTCCAAAAAAACAAAAGCTGCAAAACGAATCGTTTACAGCGCTCAGTGGTCTGCTGAAGTCGGTACGTAGTGACAACAGCATTAGTGGGGACGATGCATCTGATGGGTCGGACAGTCAGTTGAACTACGACGACGACGTGCTGCAGATCACTGCTGGCTTTGACAGCGGTTTCGATAGTCGCATACTCACTGGCAGTAAAGTAAGCCGTAAAACAATGCACCTTTTTAAATGCACAGTATAACCACATAATTTCAACAGAGATCATCACGGACGAACTACGGGCTTCTAGCGGCTAGCAAAAGCTTCTCTGACGATCAGAATGAAGGTTTGTTCATCGGAGTCCAAACGACTACAAAATGATGTACCTTAATGTTCATTTAGATATGATGCGCCGACTAAACTCGAAACGCATGGCGTTTGTATCGCTGATTCCCGATCGTCGTTTAGTAAACCTGAAGGGTGTCCAAGAAGGCGCGCGTCGTTTTGCGTTCTTGCTTGAAACTTGTCATCCAGGAACAGCACCAGACGCGCCATTGCTGGCTGCACTGTTAAAATTGGTAGGACAAGCTTTAAAGTCGTTCACAAAATGAATGTGAAACCGTGTGACTGACGTATTTTTAGAAATCACCGGTGGTGTCACGAGCGGCCATCTTCGTTGAGTGTTGCTACTTTGTCCATCGATGCAACCGTGGGCAGTGGCCCGATTGGATTAGGAGCAACGTTCCAACATCACGAAGGTCTGCTGAATTTCAGCCGCTTACCGTGGTGCTACAAAGCGAAAATGTCAGAGCACTTTTTGTGAATTTTTTAAAGCATGAGTAACGCTGTCCAAATGGGCAACCGGGGTGGTGCGCCGACGGGCGTCAGGCGTCAACACATGATACAGCGATACGCCGGCAGAATGTTTTATCGCTGGGCCGAACAGGTTGAGCCAACTGATAATTCCTAAGTTTTTTTGACAAGAGCCAACATGCCAATCGAGGACGTCAATCTAGGTGAGCAAGTACTTGAACTCTATGCTGACTTCGGAAGAGATCACACCAATTAAAGTGGTTAGTGGACCGGCTGACGAACGACAACGACGTCAGCTACGGATCTACGATGAACTGGAAGACTTTCTTGACGAAAGTGAGCAAATTTCCCAAGTTTCCGTGTTATTTTAAGCCGTCGGTAAAACCTGACGCTTTTTTCCATCCTCAGGCACTGTGAACGTAAAGGGCAACGAATGCCCAATGGCGTTAAAACTAGTCGCCTGCATGCTGCTGCTTGAGATCACCGCATTTCTTCGTGAAACATTTGCCCAAATACCGCGAACTCGAAGCGCGGTAGTGCCCGGCATTGTCACCGGTTAGTTATAGCTAGCAGACTGCCGTTTCATTCACTAAAACACTCGAAACAGCACAAAAGATGAGGCGCGTCTCTGAACAGCTACAGGAGCGACAGTGGCACATGGTGGACGAGCAAGCACGGCCGGCCAAATACACGCAACTCATGAGCGACTGCTTGGCAACCGTCGTTGGTCTGTCTTGTCAACAGCCGCGTTTCCACAGCCGCGTCCTGCACCACACGGCAGCATCGGGAGTATTGCTGAGGCACAGAATGTCATTCTTCATCGTGAGTTCAAAACCGATGCTGTCTGACGACTTCTAAGACGTGAACCACCAAAATTGAATTTCAGACGGCCAAGACCGCAGAATTAGCTACGCTGGTTCAAACGAAGATGCAGATCTGTCACCAAGGGGAAGTCAAAGCCACACAGACAGTCAAACGCTCGAGGAGGCACAACCGCAACATGACAAACACAAAGGTCAGTGGACAAAGGCTTTAGTGAGAAAATGTTTTCACGGTGTAACTTTAATGATACTTCGCTTTTTACAATTTTTGAATTTTTTTGTTGAAAAAATTATGTGAGAGCTTCACAGTGTTTTGGAAACACAGGTAGTGATGGGAGTCCTCAGGGTGGAAGCGCCCTGGACATAAGCAAAAAGATATCCGCTGCTGCTTCGTCAGCGACAAAAAAGTTTTCATGGCTGGCAATGCACCACCCGTTTGTAAAACACCAAAGCGAGCCGGAAACTTCGACACAACCACTATTGATCTCGTCCGTTGATTTTGACGCCGAAACAACGGAAGGTCAACGATTGTTGTGCACTGACTGGTTGTGTACACCACACAAGCACAGCTCGAACACAACGACAGCACTTTAAAGAGTACAAGAACGTGCCACTTCTCCTCGCCCTAGTTCTCACAAAAATGTTTTCGATGCAGTGCGTTAGCTACTTAATTCAGCAGCACTGTACCAACCAACGGTTTCAAATTGTGATTCACAGAACAGTTTCAACGTCAGTAGTCGTTGACAGGAAGACAAGACACATGCAAATTTATGATTCTGTCCTGAGCACCACTTTGAACGTACTGTGCACTAATTAGTAGATGTTTAGAGTGAAAGTAAGAACAAAAAATGCATCCGGCCTGTCGTTGTTGCTGTGGAGGTCTGACAAACGAAAAAGCAATCGCAATCACTGCAACAGCCGAACGCGCAACTGTTTCAGCTTTTAATTTAGTGAATACTGTGTAACACTATTTGATTGTTGTGGGGATTCTCTATTTATATGTCACATATTTTATTGAACAAAGCACTGTTGACTCTCCATGTGATAAGCGCCTTGCTGAAAGCCATTTTTTCAGGACGTCGATTGGCAAAAGGACGGGCACGTTTGCTTTATGGCAAGGACAGCACAACATCAGCGACAGCTGCAACTAGTTCACATCAGCGCACAACATCGGTACGTGTGAAGAAGTCATCAGCAACGCCAACACAATCAACAAGTGCAGTAGCAGACGAAGAGCCTGGCGACGCCGGTTTGTGGTGTAGCATTTTTTGCGCAAGCACACTGAGAAACCGTCTTTATTAAACTCCATAAAAAACTAATCTGGAGAGTGATGAAGTACCAGATCAGATATAGTTCAAAAAATGGCGACTTTCAAATGAACACATATCAACGAGGGTCATTTCAATCTGCCCGTTGTAACAATTAACTAACAACGTAAATCTATACATGTTTTTTGCAACCTTAGCACGTTTTTTAAAAGCACTTGGCAATGTGTTTCGGGCATCTCTCATCCTCACAACTACATAATTCTATTGCAAGTTGTTCTAACGACTAAAAATCGGCTTTTGCTTGAGTCACACACGGTTTTTCAAGATGAACTGGGCTCCGAACATTTTTTATCATGAGTGTATCGTGTTGCACAGCAACGAATGAGCATGTCATCTGCTCCCATTGCTAATTGTGTGTCCTCTGAAGCGGGCTGTATAATTATATACTGTATTTACAGTTTTTATAATTTCGCTTCTTATGATTACGTTCATTAAATCAGCGTATTTAGTTCACATCGTGAACACATACTCCTCGAATCACTGATTGTAATGTGATACAGTCATTTCCCTCATACTGTAGTCCGTTTTCAGTCACTGTGTGCCTTTTTTGAATTTAACTGACCTATGGATTGGCAGTTGCACCTTTTTAAATTATGATTTATGTGTTCTACAATTGCATCGTTCACACAGCTTCTCTGTCTCATGTCGGCTGCTGAAAAACGTGCCGGAACCCCGTGTGTGTGTGTGTGTTTTTCAGTTCATCTATGAGCAATTGTTTTTAACGAACATTCGCATTTCAAATACAAATGTACCATACAGCAGCGACAGCCTGCACGCTTGTGACCACGGCACCGTCACGTGCAGGAAGTATAGTGGAAGTGGAAGGCCGGTCACCGGCTTCTCGTCACCCATCGTTTCTGTGGACACGCAGCATCAGTCAGTACAACCAACAGCATCAACAGCAGCATTCTTGTTTGAGCACCGGTGCAACGGGGGGACAACGTGCATCCACACCCCAACTGCTGTCGTTGCCCGTGCCATCGGCTGCTCATGGAGGCCCAGAACTTGCTAGTCCAGGTAACTAACATTACACTGTATTTGTGTAACAGTCTCTCTGCTAACAAAAAAATCTTTTTTTAGATTTCTAAATCGTTATTGAGTTGTTAAAGGGCCCCGTTTCTTGCACGCATTTTGGGTGAAAATGTTTTTGTTTACAAACGCATGGGTAGAACCGTAATACTTTTCGGTTGATGATATGTGCTGTATATTACATTATGCAATACAAAAATCAGCATGAACTGATCATTTATTTCAGTCTCCTTTCTATATTGCAAATAACGTACTCAGCTCTAGTTTTCATTATTTCAGCATTTTGAGTTTTTTGTTATGTTCGGCAACCGGCAACTGTTTTGCAATGATTCTTGGTTTCTTACTAGATAGTTACAAATCAGAATGTTTTAAAAAAATCAATCAACTTTTGATCAAGAACGAAGCTAAAGATCAGTTCGTTAAAAAAATCTGCTTTTGGTCAATCAAAGTTTAACACGAATGTAACAAGTGTCTTAGTTAGTGGTCACAAGGTTACTAAAGCAAAGAACAGTTCTGGTCAAAATGTTTTGGCGTGATTGTGTTTTGTTATTTCGGGAAACGATAGTTATGGTTGTTGGTTGTTGTGAAAACTGTGAATTGTGCGTTCATGTGTTCTTTTTCACAGCGTTTTGTCAGTGAATGGTTTCATTTCATGTTATGTGTGTCGTTGTAGAAGCAACACGGCACACGACTGGCTCAGTACACTTGCAGCCGGCTGCTGGTGCATTTAAACGACAGAGTCGTCGACGCAGCATTTACCGCAAGCGTTCGCACATTGATCCGACTCTCTCATCTCCGCTTGCGCCAACTGGCGGTATGTTCTGCACAAAGCGCCTTTTGTATGTTATTGTTTTCAATTTATCATTCAAGAATAATGTTAGCGCCGACGACAACAGTGAGTGAGGACAGTGTCATGTGTCACATTTGATGGTGCGTCTGCTGTATTGTGGAGTTGTTTGTGATCATGTTAACTTTTCAGTTTTCGGGTACTGATAAAACTATAGTCGCCCTGGATAATTTGTTGTTTTAGCTGATTGGCTGGTGATTTGTCTGAGATCGAGTCCAACATAAAAGAAATTTCATCTTTTTTAAATGGTTTTGTGAAAGCGAACAGTTGCAAATTTGAGATGGAAAATCAATGTGAAATCTTGTTTGGGAGGTGCAGAAAAAAGCAGCACTTTCGATGGCGAACTTTTTTGTTTTGGCACAAACATAACGACGGCGACGGCGAAGACACAAACATAAGAGCTTCTCAGGCGAGAAGCGACGCATCATATTTCTTTGCTTGTGATAGCGAAATTGTTTGTTTGCACCATGCACCACCGTCGCTATTTTTTGCAAAAACAAAAAAAAGTTCGCCATCAATAGTGCTGCTTTTTTCTGCACCTCCCAAAACCTCCCAATCCCAAAACAAGGTTTCACATTGATTTTCCAACTTAAATTCCAACTGTTCGTTTTCACAAACGCTCGCACATCAAAAACAAAAAAACATAAAAAGATAAAATATCTTTTTTGTTAAACCTGATCTCAGGCAAAACACCAGCCAATCAACTGATACTATAAATTATCAGGGCGGCTAAACACACCCGCACCCGACCCGAACCGATAAACATTGTGTGATGAAACTACAGATCCGGTGTTGGGTAGGGTCTGGTCCAGAAATCCGTTGATAAAACTACAGACCCGATGTTGTTTTAACAGTTTAAAAACTGTTCAAAATTTACAAAAATTTCAAAAAAATTAAATTGGCCAAAACTCTGCTAAAATAAATGTAATTGGTTGGATACGGGTTGGAAATATAAAAAACAACGTTAAAATTGGCGGGAACTTCAACATTTCAATTAAAACTTCAGTACGCTACGCGTTCAGTATTGTTGGCTTTACAGTATGCTGCTGATGTTACACGTTGCGTACGTCAGTTCTGTGTGCTCTGAAAAGAACAAGGTGTGTATCAACATGTGTATTATTTTTATGATACAGTATGGCCGAATAAATAAGGCAGTCCTTGTATTCTCCATCAAGGCGGGATCACTCGCATGCGAGGAGTTGTCTTTTTCATGAATGAACAGAATACAATGAACAGAATTCAATGAACAGAATACAATGAGTTTAAATAGACACGTCAACTTTGACAGACTGTTGGGATTTTAAACGATTTTTTCCTTAATTCAAACTTCGCTCGCTCCTTGCACCCTGAAAAAAGTCTCCATGTTTATTCAGCCATTCCGTGCCCTAAAACGTAAAATTAAAATACAGCTTTTCATATATGTAGTTGTTTTATTGTGAGAAATTTGTGCGCTGATGTCAATGAGCTGTGGTTTTGCTGTCAGACAAAAGTACAGATTATGATAACAAAACAAGTGGAAACAAATAATAATCAAGTAAAAATGTTCGGTGCATAGCAAGCAAAGATATGTATGTAGTTCATTTGTGAAGCACGTTCTTTCAGGGTAGCCTGAGTCCATATTCCATGCTCATGTATCTTGGGAAATGATACTTTGGGAAATCGATAACATGAGCAGGCAATAATAGCCCAGAACTGCCGTGTGTTTTTATTCTCCGGAGAGCACATAGAACTAAGATACGGAACGTGTAACATCAGCAGCATAAAGCCAACAATACTGAACGCGTGATCAGACATATTTTTATTAAAATTAATTTTTTCACCAACTTTGAAGTCATTTTTTACATTTGGAACCCGTATCCAGCCAATTGCGTTTACTTTGGCAGATTTTTGACCAATTTTATTTTTTTTGAAATTTTTGCAAATTTGAGTATTTTCCAACAACATTGGGTCTGTAGTTTTATCAACGGATTTCTGGACCAGACATTGGGTCTGTAGTTTGGGTGCGGGTATGTAGTTTTATCAATACCCTCAGTTTTGTTGTTATGTTGATATTTATGTCTAAAATATGATTTATTTTTTGTGGTTTGGCCACTGAGATGTTGTTTGATTTTTTGCAAAGTGTGTGCCGAATTAGACTGCAGTTGCACCACTCGTTACGTTCGCAACAGTTTTTTTGTTTGCTGTTCTTGTTGAACAAGCACCAATGCGTCTTTCCCGTGATTCACATCACGTCTTTTGGCTGCCTTTTAGTTTTTTGGCACTTTTGTGTTTGTTTGTGACACACACAGCAGAACAACATAAGAGAGAATGATGAAACCGCCGTCTGTGCACATGTTGAAATTCGTTGAATGCAACAAAATCCACCGGGATTACATAGCTTCCAATTCGCAACTTGTACATCCCAGTGCAGCTGCAGATAAGAATTTTTAGTTGATTGCATGGCAAAGCAGACAAAACAATGAATGATGTACAGCACTTGCCGAAACGGCAACGCCGTCGCTTCCCTCTCTTCAGAAACTGGAGTGCATTGTGTAAACACGTAACTGCATTCAATTTTACGGTGTGAGTCGTGAAAGTGGGCAAAAACTGAAATTCGCCATTGTTTATTTACCGTTGATGTAAATATATAAGGAGCAACCAGCTACACGTCGGCAGATGCGTCGCGACGAGCATCATCAACGATACGCAAAGTGTCCAGTGGATTCGGCGCGGCGTCTGATGCTGGCACTGGTGACACAACCGGCTCCAGTGACCAGCCGCAAGGCGGCGCAGCATCGTCTGCACAGCAGTATGATCAGTTTATCGAGACAGAGCAAGAAATGATGCGGGAAATGCCGTGGCTAAACGTGAGTTTCTTTATCGTTCATCAAGAGCTGACTCCAGATGAGTTGTTGACAAACAAACAACGAAATTTAAAACGAAACAAACTTCAGGTTGTAATGCGATTAGCAAACAGTTTCAACTTCGTCTGTACCCACCAGAGGTATTGTCATCCATGCTGCTTTGAACGTGTAACACGTCAGAGTCATCGACTAATGATTGCATTACGCAAAGTTTATCGCGAACAGTTCCCGATGGAAGGCGAATTTGACAAGCGACGTCAATTGATTGATTCGTGGCACGAGTATCAAATGTCGAAACATGCCCGAGTAGGCCTCTTGTGTTCACGTATTGTTTATTATTCTTACATAGCAGTGTTTTTCATTAAGTATTCAACCCGATCGGGAGGTGGACTACCGGCTGCTGGTGTTGGCGCCTCCAGGCGCGAAAGTGCATTTATGCGCGGGGGCACACAGCTGGATTCAAAACAAGTGAAGTCTCTGATGTTACTAGAAAAACTAAACGAAATGGCAGCGGACGATTCATCAAATAAGGTTTGCACGTTAAATTACAAAATTACTAAAAATAATAAAATTTCCTACAAACTCTTCAAGGAGAAAGACAAATTTGACGGCAAAAGCAAAAAATCGGCATCACCCGACTCGCCTATCGATGACGGTAATCAAAAAGCAAAAGAACGTCAAGCTAAGGAGGAACCGATTTGCAGATATATCAAAACTCAGGTAATACAAAAAATACACTACCTCTGAAATCAATAATTCAATGCTTGCATAAAACAAAAAAGTACAATTCTTAGATTGGTAATCCAATGCATGCTCCATTGTCCGTGAGTTTAAAGGCAGCGCTTATATTGGCCGAACCAAACTATCAAGACATAATCCCAGTTGCATGGGAAATGCTGCTTCAATCTGATCGACAAGTGTGCACTTACGCAGGTCACTTTGAGAAAGTATTTTTTCGGATTTAATTCGACACTACACTGCCCAAAAGTGTCAAGCACGTCAGATTACTTTTTCAGCAGCAATGTTCATTGTGGCATCGGTGAAACAACCTGAACAGTGCATGCAAATCATTCGCTCCGAATTAGACAATGCCGATGCAACTCGTCGCAGTGCAGCGATTGTTAGATTTTACGCCCTTTGGCGCAATCGCTACCACTGCTGGTTAAAAATGGAGGAAGGAGCTCAAATGCATTTCAGAGTTAGACAATTAACCAATTCATTTATTTCGACTTTTTGTCCGAGTTCAACAGTAATCAGATGAAGTGTATGTGTTCTTAAGGTACCACCACCGAGTATTGATTTTACGCTGCCTTCACCACCGATAGGGCAATCGCAGGCAGGCGTCGTCGATCCGCCGTGGATGCCGCATGTTAAAATGTCTATTGAAGAACTGTCGTTGAAGGAGGAAGAACGAAGCACGGTACAATTCAGTGAACTTTCATGAGATCATGGCGAAAGTTTCATGCATACAGTCGAACTCAATAAAATATGGAATCAGCTGATTGGTCGGCCGAGGGGAGGCTGCTCACACTCCGCACCCTTCTTTTTTCGTGGATCTGGATTCTATTGAAACGTGCTTCTTTTGAATGAGTGTGAATTTCCAGCACCTTTTCACGCTAAAAATAAACTGAAAATGTTAGAGACTGCAAAATTCAGAATTTTTTTTCAAATCAACAGCTCAAAATGTATTTTTTGTTTCATGACGACGACGACGACGAAGACAAAAGCCTGAAAGGAGTGCGCTGTGCATGGTTTGCTGCGTGCACCAAGTAAATGAACACAGCAGTTTACCAAAAACAACTTGAAAACGGTGAAAACGAAAGATGAAAGCAAAGTCATCGTCGTGTCGTCGTCGTCCGCGAAGTCGGAACGCATTTTTTTTAATTGCGGACGCATGTCGATCGGTCAGCTAGGAATAAAACCCCCTTCAGCTGGCTACACAGCGCACTCATTTCAGGCTTTTGTATTTGAGTTCACACGCAAAAATTAAGCGACGTCGTCGTCGTCGTCGTCAATAAAAAAATGTATTTTGAGCTGTTGAATAAAAAAATCTGAATTTCGCAGTTCTCCAACCCTTTGAATTTATGTTTAGCATGAAAAGGGTGCTGGAAATTCACATTCATTCACAAGAAACACGTTTCAATGGAATCCAGATCCACGAAAAAAGAAGGGTGCGGAGTGTGAGCAGCCTCCCTCGGCCGACCAATCAGCTGATTTCACATTTTATTGAGTTCGACTGTAAGTGTAATCTCAAGTAATTTTAGCACTACCAAACCAACTAAACATTTGAAGATGTCAACAATCATGGCTATGACAAAAACGCGACGCAAGCAGAAACAGGACGTGATGCGTCGAGCAATGAGCGAAGCAGAGCAACGTCAATGCGAACTCCGTGAGCAGTACACATTGCGTGCGACTCCTGCTGCGCTGCAGTCTGCGTATGAACCCGCACTCTTTGCACACCCAGCACAGACGGCAACTGTTGAAGAAGATGGTCTGTCTGCATGTTTGTTCTCTGGCTCTTTTTGCATTTTTTATTTTAAAAAAGAATAATGGTAACTACAGATGATGCCGATGGTCACGGTGCCCACACCAGTCGGCCTGCAACTCAACAGATGCCCTACGCACAGCCTCTGTTTCCGTCGTGTTTACTGTCCACTGTACCTCAGCTGATTTCGCTTGTTGAAGACGCACAAGTGGATGCTGACGGAGTTGCAGGTAAACACTACGTTTTCCTGTGTGAGACATGTACAATAAACGTCCGTTCTCTTAAATGTGAGCAACGCTCTGGTACGGTTTGGACAGCACGACTGTCGGACACGCTGAAAAGTACATGCTGTTCATACAGTTTTATCGGAGTTTCGTTCTTTTTGCGAAATAAAATGAATGCTTTTAGCAAAATAATTTTTCTTGTTTCAGTCAGCGAAGTGGCACGTAAAGTCGTCTGGTCGTGCTTGGTGGAAGATCCGACCTTATTTCTGCGCCATTTTCTCGAGAAGATCACGAATCGGGATCGCCAGGCATGTTGAAGAATTTTTTGGTTTCTCACAAAATTCAAAACTACACAGCATCTGCAATACACAATGAATTCGAATACGATGATAGTATTTTCTATTTTTCAGGAACAGTTGTTTGGTCATTTGCGTCGCCTGCTAGAGAAATTTCGTCAGCTACCATCGCAAGCTGCCTTTTCACTTTTCAACTATTTGGTTAGTGTAGAATCGCACCGTTTTGATACCAGCAACTGTCATCAAATTTAAGCAATTTGACATTTTCGCAGATCGGTTTTATAATGTATTACGTTCGCTCGCCATGCGAAGGAAGCCAACGGGCTATTTCGATGGCGCTCAGCATACTTTGGCTGGTCAGTCATACAACACAATTATTTTAAACTACACTTTTTTTACGATTTTTAGTTTTCTTTTTCAGGTTGCACCGAGCGTACAGGGCTTGTATTTCAAAGATGTCAAGCAAACACTGCGAAAAGAGCAATGTGATGTAAGTTGTGAAATTTTTCAATTATCATTACCTGAACCTCACAAAGGCGTTCTATAGCACGCCATCCTGATTGCCGCAAACGTACCAAGCGCAAAGAAAATACTCGTCCACGGCTCGGACGACACAGGAATTCCATCGCAATTTCCGATCCATGAGGTAAGTCGACGGTAAATAAACATTCCATTCAAATAGATTTTTGCGCTATAAAAGCAGAACCATAATCCCGTTTTAGGAAACTCAATTTCAACAACTGTTGACAGACAGTCTTGACTTCTTCAACATTCCCGAAAACGAAATGGATTCGTACTTTCTTGTTGACAGCAAAACTGGCATGTTACATGCGCCAAACGCATTTGTTCGGTTAGCTTGCTGTCCATTTTTTATCAACCACAAACAAAACAAAAGGCTTTCCTCGTTCATGAGGACCCGAAGCAACTGACATGACTATTCAGGGACTTTTATTTCTTCCATCGGTCACAATATCCGCAATTGAACCTGGTCCAACTCGATCCCGACAAGGCGTGGACCCAAGCACGTCAAATGGTTCGTTTGCTGTGTATCAAAAGAAAATCGAAATATTATAAAACTGTTATAAAATGACTTAGAAGTAAATGAACACCATTCCAGGCATTCACATTGAAATTCACCGACGTCGGTAAGGTGCTGTTGACTGCAAGTGTGCTCAAACATTCCCCCGAAAAATTGGTGAACTATTTTTTCGCTGCACTGGTTTTCTGCTGTCGAAAATGTATTTGGCTTACAGATTCCACAGCGAATTCACTTCCTGCACGAAGAGCTAACACGACTAGCAGCGTTTCCCCGCAAGGCGCTTGAGGCCTGCTTTGGCATGTACGATGGACCGTTCGGTGCTGAACTACATTGCATGGACACGCTGCACAAACAAGCATGGGCACAGGTGAAATTTGTACACTAAAAACTATTTTCGAACTGTTTTGTTGTTGTTGTTATCTTATTATTGTTGTTGTTTATGGGATTTTAGGCGACGTTTTTAGCCAGGGCTAACCCAGAAAAGCGTACAGAACGCCGTCGAGTAGGATGCCCATCGAGGTTTCTCTGTCATTAAGTGCTTATACATCCGTCGGCGGGGCTCGATCCCCCGAGCGCACAGACAATAGTCTAACGCGCTACCACCTGGCCACGAGGGCGACATCACAAAGAAGCCAAATTTAGCTTTATTTCATTGAATCTTATGCAGCTTATGACTGGCATATTGTCGGGAATGGAAAACGCATTTATGTTTGCCGATCTGCATTTGTTCATCAACGTCATCAACGGCGTGATGATTATGCACTGCGAAGACGCTACAGTGCTGCGTCACTGTGCTGCTACATACATCGATATGGCCGTGCATTTCAACAATCTGTTCAGTAACAACGGGTTAGGACTGCCACTTGTTGGCTTCTTGCGTTATTATATTCCGTCACCATTGCAATTTCAGATACTTTCTGATAATGCCGACTATCTTGCGCTGCTACTCGCAGCGGCAAACCAACAACCTGCTCTGCCAGGTCATTGAGTTCCTGTGTAAACAATTCTACATTCTTCATCGTAAACCATTCCTTCTGCAGGTACAGTTGATTATTCTGGTCAAATAAGTATGAGGCATGCTTCCTTATCCCTCTGTTTCTAGATGTTTGGATCAATTGCAAGCATTCTGGATACAAATGAATGCGATTTTGAATTCGATCCAATGCTGGTATGTATATATATGTATCTGATGAATATTATTTTTTTTAATAGTTGTCTGATCAACTCGAATAAGAAATTTCATATTTTTTCAGATAAAATCCAAACATTTATTCAAACTTGTCATGGCGTTGGAGCAACTTGAAGGTGCCACCGATCACTTGGAGATTCTCAAACTAGTCAAAGCAGAAAAGCCATTGAAGGCCTTGGATCTGTGCTACCGTGACGATCCAAACACGTTTTCACTGTTGACAGACGCAATCAGCAGTTGCGTGACTGTCTGCGCTTATGCACCCGGCTCAAAACGATCATATCAGATGCTGGTAAATTCCGCTTGCTGGTGTGGTGTGCATTCACCTCAAGTGCCAAACTGATGTTATCATACAACAGTCTGCCTAACATTTCAGCTTATCATGAACGCACTCCTTCCGCACTGTGTGCAGCAATTAGAAAGCGAATCGCGTCGTGCTGGCCGAACACAAACGGCACTGAAGTACGAATTGAGCATGGTGATGATCCTGGTCGTTGAGCTACGCGCTCTCATAAATGCGTGTGACGTACTTGCCAGGTTGGTTGGATACATGTACATTGAATATATCTGCAAATTACGCTCAAATCTTTAGTACGCTGCCTAGTTTGAAAATGTCTTTTTGATAGATGATTTTTCAGAAGTTTCTCTGGGCCGCAAAAAGCATTTGATATTGTGACAGTTGGCGGCCGAAACAAATCAATTCCAACCATCGAATCCCCACAACCATTTGAACAAAGCCAAGCTGGAAACGAAGAATCGGGACAGTTTTGGATCAGGTAGTTGAATTCAAAATCGATGTTACAGGTGTCACATTTTCACATCGACAGGGCTGAATTTTACACTTTGTAGCACAAAAGTGCCAATTCGTGGGGAGTCCAAAAAGTCGGTCGGAGGATGGCCGGATGGCAACGCTCAATCCGGTGGAGTTGGCGGAGCTGAAACGGAATTGCAACGAGATTCGTTTCGAAAACCGCGTGACGCATTTTTAACGCTTGCTGCAAACTTTCTTCATTTGGTTACACCACGACTGCGTGATCTGGGTAAACTGCTTGGCGATCAAAGCAAAATCCCTGATGTTCTGGATTACAAAGCACACTTGGTGCGTTTAGAGTGGCTCAAACTATGTATAGCAGTTTTTGTGTAAGTTGGTGCCTAATTAAAATCAACAATTTCAGAAACTATCTGAAATTGCGTTGTCGCTTCTGAAAATGGCACCGCATGATTCAGCAATTCTCTCGTGTCAGGGGCTGCAAAGTTACTTTCTAAAAATATTACCGTCCACTGATTGGTCGGTGGAGCAGAATCGTTCCGCGTTGAACATGGTTCTGCGACGTTTGGATAAAACGTTCGCTAAAATTGGGAAACGCGGTGCAGCGAGGGTACGTCACCAGACAGACAGTGATTTATATTTTTTGAATACAAATTCGAATGTAACCAATTTTTCAGCGTCGAACAAATTGGGTTGCGCTGAGTAACTGGCTACGCGGATTGAACGACACCATCCGAGCATTTCCATATATGGCACACTTGCACCCACTAAAGGTGCTGTTATATCTGTTTTCAATAGCTCAGTTCAAAAACAACGACTAACGGTTGTACGGGGTTTCAGACCACCACACAAATGTGCTTGCGCATCTTAACTGGGGACACATCGTCAGCAGCAGATGACGCGTCAAATTCAAGCGTCGCACAACCGACAGTGCAAACCGTGTTGAATCCACAGACTCCACCTCCAATGTTCTGCAATGCCACACTGAAACTGGCTGACTTTTTGTCTCAAACGCTGCCCGTATAGTCCTGTTTTGTAGCTTATTAGTTGGGAAATACACTACACGTTACATGCATGCACAAAAGGAAGAGCTTTTCAGGAGCATACTTTTTCACTGGAAGTTATCTGCGGTGCCGAAACTCTTGGGCACCAATCAGCGGATCGCATCGAAGTGGTGCTTTGTCACATAGTCATGCCACTGTTTCTGCGAGCCGCCACTGCGAAAAAAGGTAACGAAGTGTTGCCGAAACTTATTGTCTGGAGAAGTTTTACACCACCGCAAAACTGTCTACTAAACATCATTTTTGTAGATGCTCCGGTTCTGAAGCAACGCGATGTAAACTTCTGCTTGAACATGATGTTGACTGCAATCAATCCAAGTACAGCTGCTGCAGCACGACAGTCGTTGGCACCGGCACCATCGTTGGGGCTTCCTTTGAAACGTTCGTTGTAAACACGTTTTCAAAACTTGTCTTTGGTAAAATGTGAAGTTCAAAGTTCAATCAACAACTTCCAGAGCCTGAAACAGGCGGACGTCAAGGATCCGTGTCGGTGACCGACCGTGGGCACTCAGCGACCGTGTCTACACTGCCCATTATTCGTGAATCAATCACACTTTCTGTACTACTAGGTGAGAGAAACTTCAGCGGCCAGTCGTTCCATCCGTTTCAAAAGTTACCTTGGTTTCAAAAGTCTGTGCCAATCAAAAGCAAACAAAAAACGCTCTACCATTGCAGCTCTGAAGATCATGATTGTCAGCTTTGGAAAGCAGCTAGCTGGCCACTGGCACAAGATAGCTAAAATCGTTCGCGACTTAACCGTGAAACAACAAAGAAGCACAGCACTGTGGAGTTTTGTAGATTTTGCTACAATGGTTGACACACCATTGACAGTTTTGATTGGTCCACTCATCCAGCACAGGGTGAGTACGATGAAAAATTGGCATCAAGGCAACTGCTTGCACTAACTAACAGAACAAAAACTATTTTCCTATCGATATCTCAGCTGGTACCGCAGAAAGCGTTGCACGATCAAGAGCAACATTGGCAACACGAACTTGCTGGTCGATTCACGAACCGAAGGGGCTACACGCGGTGTCACAGTACGCTGCTGACCGAACTAGCCGAAGAGCTTCAATTGCTTAAAGAGGACTTTGCAAACCGATCTATTAATGGTCAATTTTTATGATTCCGTTTCGCGCAGCAACTTTGGCAAACTAGCAGAATAAATAAGGCAACGGAAATGGCTAAAATTTTAGAACAGCATTCCCGAACGCCAACAATTGCGGATTTGCACAGTGACAGTGGAAGCGCCCAGTCAATGACACCACATCGCTTGTCATCAGCAATGCAGAAACGAGCGTCGGAAACACACCGATTGTCATTCGGTGTTGGAAAAGTGAAAAGTAAGTTTGCAACAATTCTGTGGCAACATCTCCACTACATTCGTTCGATCCAAAGTGAACAGTATAAAAAATAACAATTCTGCAATTCAGATGCTCCAGAAGAACGGATTGACGAACACGACTCTCGATCACAAGCTGATCGTGAGACCACTCACAATGCAAACACTGCTGCTGCCGACTCTTCTACCACAAGTTAGCTCTACACCAACCAATCTATCGTCATTCGTCAATGCAAAACACACAAGCCCTTCATACCATAAACGATCGTTTTACCACCAAGAAAATTTTAAGGTGCAACTCGTAACCGTTCAACAATCCGATGGGCGAAGAGCAGCGTACGCCGATGGCGCGCAAGTTCAATAAAAGAGAGCGACAGTGGCGCAGGCTCTTCCACTGGAGCTGTGGCCGAACCTGCTGTTGAAACGATCGAACTGCAGCCGGTACAGCAAAAACGCACAAAAAGCTTAATGAAACGGTGTGTGTTTGTCAAAAAAACTGAAGTTATATGTGCAAAAAGTCTCGAGAACCATGTAATTTACAGAAAGTCGTTGAAGCACACGTACAGCGCTGAGGCGAGCACCGAAGGAACACTAGAACGGCCAAGATGTTGGTGGTACTCGTGGTACCAATTATTGTTTCGCTTGGTCTTTTACAAACTGTTTCTTTCGGTCGGTCATGAAAACAGAAAATCTTAATATTAACTTTAAATTAATCATTTTCAGTTGTATCATTCACCGGTTCGCCAACTACGGCCATGTCACATGGCATCAGTGCAGAGCCGTGCGACGCATCGATCAGCGAAACAGCGGAGGAAATGCTTGCTGGTGCAGGGAGAAGCCCTAAAACGTCCACAAAAGGCAGTGGTGGTGAGCAGTCAGCCACAGACACACCAAGTCAAGTCAAATGAGTACGCCACAACGCCGTGGAGGCGCCACATGAATGTGAAGCAAAAAACATATGATTGCTCCATTCCACAGAACATGATTTTCACTGCATATTTAGTGTTTGTATTTGGCTACACTTTTTTGTTTTCAATTCTACAATTCACTGTTTTCCACACAGTCATAAATTTGTGACTATAACAGATGTATTTTTACTTTGCTGTATGATGCGCGGGGTGGTGAGGCAATGCCCTCACAACAAGAGGAGAACAACAACCTTTTGGCTCTGCTCTGCTTCCAGGCACAAATGATCTTAGCTATATCTCGATTTTAGTGTGGTTTTCGGAAAGCTATATCCCGAAAGGCAATGGATCTGAAATTTGATAAGGCCACAGCGTCGTTCTCTGTAGGGGTCAAACCGACAGTACCTTTTGGGTTGAATGCAGAGAATTTACCACTGAGTCACGAAGGCGATGCTTTTTTATATTTTAATAACGTTTTTAAACCGGTCACTACTCGACTTGGTATACTGGCATTGCGTGAGTTTTTTCAATAACGCTTCAATCAATGGCACTCTGACTGGTGGCACATTGACCGATCAACGAGTGGAGAGGATTTACTGAGCTCGTGTTGACGACACTAAGAATTAGTTTCCGAGCGTGGTCACCCTCAGTCGTATCGCTGGTCTCGACTTATCAATGTCTCGTGCGAGCTCGACGCAAGACCTCCATTTATGTTATTCTTTGTCATTTATGGAAAGCCTTCAACAATAGAACCAACAACACTTTCACAGTTTATTATTATTATTTCTTTACATGTCAAGTAAAAAGTGCTAATAATGTGTAGAAACAAAGTATGAGGCACTCAAAACACAATGTGTTGTGAAATTAAAACATAAAAAATTACCAGAGCAGTGCGAGCTACCTGGATTAGCAATCAAAACATCACCGACTACGTTTGGACCACCCTGAAGTGAAAAGTGAAAAAGCACTGAACTTTTCCAGTTTAAAGGCCGTTTATACCTGACGTATGCGCAAACGGCACGTCACGTCACGTCGCTTTAGGTCTCTTGTATTGCATCCTTATATTCATACCTGACGCACGTCGACGTACGTCTGCATACGTCAGGTATAAACGGATAAAACCACAGGGACAAGGAAGATTGTTACATAGTAGCAATAACTCTTTAAAAAAACAAAATCTTCAAAAACTTCCGGCAGTGTTTAAAACGACCTAACAGATGTTAAAAATATTACAAAATAAATAGTAGTTAGAATATGCACAGAGAATCAACGGTGTAATTCAAAGCAAAAAGTAAACCAGTTCGGTTTATCAACGTTCTTTTTGAAACACCCTGTATTGGCTTTGTCGTATCGGTTCTGACTTCTTCAAATTCAAACCAAATAGCGTCGGTTTACTAGTGCATACGTTCTTTTTTGACACACGCTGTATTTTCTTCCAAGTTCAAGTTAAATACTGTCAGTCAAAAGCTGATAGCAACTGTCAATCCCTTCATTCTCAAAAGCGTAATTTTCTAACCTAACAAAAAGAAATTATAAAAGCTTCTCGATCATCACTTACCAAAGATGACGCCGTGGAGTAAATTATGTAACCTGCGAGCGGGTGCAGCATCCAAACGTCTCACGGATCCAAATGACTTCATTAGTGCAATCGGTCGGTTGTTGCAATGACACACACACACATGACTCATGTTTGTGGCTGGTGAACAGAACGAAATAAAATGCGCAGCCATCACTTGCACCAAATCCAACAACATAAAATGATAAAGAAGCAGCAAACAGAAGGATTGCAAAACATAAACAAAGCAAAGCAGACCGAATGGCCATGCGCCGATTAGTGAAACAAGCCAGGAACTTGAGCAAAGTTGCTTTCAATCATCACAAACAACCTTCAAACTTTTATTCATCGCACAAGTCAACATAATTAACCGAAATAGTGCTAGCGTGCGTGGTAAAGTTAGAAATCATAATCATAATAAAACAGAAACAATCACACTTGCGATTCGAATCACCGACAACAAACATTGCAACGGAAGAAATTGGGTGAGCCAACAAAAAGTTACCCATTTGAAAATGCTTTAGGCCCGCCTGATTAAAGCTATGAAATTATTTGCAAGTTCCAGAGAACATGTGTTTTTTTTTGTAAATATTCCAAAAATAAAACTAACAAGCTTTAAAAATTCGAAAACTCAGTTTAATTCACACCCTTTACAGAACCGACGCACAATAGAGCAAATTTGAAAACCTTTTCTGGCTCACTTTGTGTACGACTCTTTATAAACTATCGTTGAGTTCGTGAGTTTGAAAAAAATCCAAATTCCGAAAATTCATATCATCAAGGCAGCAGAAAGCGAACAGCGCAGACGCAAACAGTGACTGCACAGGCAGCTCATTCTTCGCCATCATTCGCCGCAGCACAGAACGCAGCCGCAGCCGCAGCGGCCGGAGTTCGAGGCGTTTCCAGATTTCGATGTTTCAACTCGAGCTCGAGTTCCTTCAGGTTGTGCTCCAGGATGAGCACCTCTTCGTGACGAGCCGCATTGGCCGCTTGCCGCAGGTAACTGAGCACACGCACAAGCAACTTGCACAATCCGAAGCGAGCAGGTTTTCATGTTACGTGTCAGCAGAATCTATGAATCCTGCATGTAAAATAGGTGATGCAAACCTTTTGATAATCAAAATCTGCTGTTGCAGTGGATCAATTTGATTGTCACTGTCACTGTGCGAAGCGTCGTCGACATCGTCAGAAAACGGATTTTTGCTCGAGGGGTGGCTGCAAGAAAGTTTGTAACTAGCTATCATTCGGCAAGTCGAAAGGAAGCTGCTGCAAGAGCTCAGGCCAAAAGGCAGCAGAACAATGAAGCGTGCATCTGATCTGGTGATGTAGACGAAGCACCTGAATGCTCGCGTCAGTGGCAGTGCATCAGCGACCCATCCATGGTCAGCGGACACAGCACTGAGTTTGCTTGAATGTGCACGTGACGATTCGCTGCGGGCGATCAACGATCGAGACTGAGACGTCGGCGCAATCGGTAGACTGTGCGGCACTTGCTGAAAGCACAGTCACGTCGCGCATTGCGCACCATTGAAACGATCTTCAATAGCATGCTCACTCTTTGGGAGCTATTCAACAAAGCGGTGTGCGGCCTCCATGAGCACAGGTGCTTGCGTGACTGACTACGCATTCGAATCGCGACAACTGCTGCTCGCATCAGTTTCGGCGCTGCGCACGCGCACTTTCGCGGAGTTTTTTTGGAGCTCACTTGACAACCAAGCGCAGCAGGCTGGTGTTCACCACGCACTCACTTGTTATCTCCACGACGGACAGTGCCGCCAATTGAACAAAAAGTTGCAAAGCAACGCAGACCGTCGCCATGCGGCGTTCGTGGTCGATGCGTTCACGGAGTGTCTGTTTGTAGCGCAGCTGTAGCTCTGCGTACTGCTCGTCAGAGGGCAACTGCGGAATGTACAGCACGATCTCACGCAGAAACGCGAGCGCGTGCGAACGGATGTTGCGCTGCAGCAGCTGTTGCCGTGGTGAGGTCGCCATTCGGCCAGCATCGCCAGCATCAGCATCTGCATCGGTTGGGGCGCTTGGCTCCGGTGCGCCGAATGCTTCGATTTTCGCACTGCGAATGCAAAAAACGCATCTAGCGTCTGCATGGCTGGTTTGAAGCAACGCAAATATTCTAAACATCAGAAGCTTTTTGTAAGGCACAACCTGATCGATCCAATTTGCTCCTGCATTTTCATCAGTTTCAACTTCAACACTTTCGCGTCATCCATTGTGTACATCGATTCACCTTTGCTGAAATGAAAAAAAGCGCAAATGATTCGAAAGCAGAATGCAGAGTCTTTTGGGAAACACAAACAGCAAAGAGCAACAAAAAAAGCAAAAAAGCAATCAACTTGAGACTGGCAGCCATACGGCAGTAGTTCGGGTAGAGGCCTGCGACGTCGTCCATGAGTTGCGTCAGTCGCTCGTACATTTGCACGACGATCGGCGGTGACTGGCGCGCTTCGATCATCGCATCGCGACGCATCAACAAACGATGACACGTGATGCACAGACGCAGGTGCGAGTCGCCATCCTATGCAAGCAACACACAAGCACATGCGAATGCTCATTGGTGCTTCTAGTCACAAGTCTTCATTTATAACCAATCCGTCAGATACACCGAACTGCAAATCATTGCCAGTTAAACGACTGACTGATTTTCATTTGGACTCGCTGATTGCTTGAACCAACAAGCTCGATGCAGCCAATCAGCTGCACAGATGCAAATGCCCGAATGGGCACATTGCATTGATCGAAATTGCACGTGTTTTGTGGTTTAACTGTGATGAAATGAGGCGACCATGTTTGTGTGAAAGTTGAAGAGCGTACAGAACTCAGAGCGACGTGCAGTCTTCCAATGAATCTGATGTCAGCAATCACAGAACGCTGCAAAAATCACCTGATTAAAAAACGAGGCAAGGCTGAGCTCGGACGTGTCTCGTTTGAGTGCAGCGCTGAGCAGACGCTCGGCACGCTGCAACGCCGCTGGTGGAGTGCGTTTGGCGGAGGCTGATGCGGTTGGCGTGGTGCTGAACGCAGCAGACGCACTCGCTGCCGCTGTGGTGCTGTTGTCGACGAAGCCAACTGGGTGCACCAGCTTGTCTGCGATTGGCAAGCTGCTCAGTGCGACAACAATGTCAACGGTGAAATTGCAACTCGAAAAGCAACGTCACTTGGTGTTTGGTGTGCTGCAGCACACATCTGTTGTGCCTATTTGCAAAAACAACGCAGAAATCAGTGAAAAGAAACCAAAAGAAGAAACAGACGAGCGATGAGAAACGTGAGGAACTGCGAGCAGCGGTTGCAGATGACGGCGCCGCACAGACGACAGTGGTGTTTGCGGCGTGTCAGCTGGAAGCGCACGCCACACGCACTGCACGCGCCCGCGTCTGCGTCCACCTGCCACGTGACGATCTCGCGTTCGAACGCTCAACACGAACCAGTGCAGTAATGCCACAGAACACTCAATCGGTGAACACTGTCGCGCACGGCCAACACACCGTGCTACTTTTAAACTGCTGCCTTTCAACAATGGCGTTTTCCCCTGAATTCAACGAACCTTTTCGTTTTGCTGGATCCTTCGGACAATCGGTGATCAGTCGGTCCAGTCGAATGATCAGTTTGTTCGTCTCGACAGCGATCTGGTCAATCTGAACGTCTCTGAGCGAACGAAACAGCTTTGTGTGCGATGTGCTCTGTCCTGTGAGACAAGAATTGTTGTGAGAAAGTGAACTGGAAAGCCAAATTTCTAACGCCTGTTTAGGCACCAGGATTTCAGTTTGATCCACTTTACGTATTTTTCACCTGAAAAGCTCACACAGACTGAAATTCCGAGACATTTCGGACACGCGTCATTTCGGTGCGACACGTTTGAATGACTAGTCTATAAAGCTACCAGGCTCTTGTGCGGTGTTGAGCGTCCAGGAGGCTGCTGCTGGTTGTGCCCCAATGGTGCCATCGGCAGAATGCTCCGTCGGCGAAATATCCTTGTCATCAAAGAATAGAAATCGCTGCTTCGCTTTGCCAAATAAACCTGCAGCAACAGTGGACAGTTGTTGTTGTAGTGTTCAGCAGCCAGAGCTCATGTCAACCGAAATTACAACGGACGCACAGCGCGACACACGCTGCACCACACTGCCACGGTGTTACCTTTCAGGTGGTTCGGCCACAGCAGTGCGTTCACGTCGGTCTGTTTGTTGTGCGTCTGCTCAAAGTGCACACGCAACTGGTGCACGTCGCCCAGGTCGGTCAAGCACACTGGACACAGGAAGCCTTGGCGAATGTCGCTGCACTCGGACTGGCCCGCAGCCGCATCGAGCATGTTGAGCAATGTGGAGGCAATGTGGCGCCTGGAGGTGAACATCAATGAAAACAGCACACCGCATGGCACGAAAGCAGTGGTGGCGTTCAGACCAGTCGTTGTGACATGCGTCTTATTCAAACAACCAACGTCCCAAGGATATAAACAACAGAAAAGTACAGTTTTACACATCTTTGGAATAAACCAAAGTCAAAGCAATGCAGAAAAACCGCTGCACAACAGTTACGGAATGGCCGATTAAACATGGCAGTTTTTTCAGGGTGCAAGGAGCGCACGAAATTTGAATGAAAGAAAAAAAGACGTTCAGAAACCAAATTGTGTGTCAAGTTTGACGTGTTTTTTAAACTAATGGATTCTTCGTGCTATTATGTTCATTTCTTTTTCCCTTGCACACATGATTAGGAATTTTGTTGGCATTTTTGAAAAAGTCAACCTCTAGTCTGCGACGGATCCGGCCTTGATGGGCTGCCTTATTTATTCGGCCATGCTGTACTTGATTTTGTTTTCCAGTGTTGTAACAAACGAAAACGAATCGTTCAATATATTGAATATCATGAATCCAATTTGATAAAATCACAAAAACATTCTTACAAGGCTAACAAAAGATGAACACCATGTAAGGAACAACCAAATCAAATGACACAACACCGAAAATGTTTGCAACATCTTTCAACGGAGCACTTATTATTGTCAGCCCTTCACAAATACAAAATTTCCACCTTTGCTCAAAATGTATTTTGTCAGTCGGCAGGCTGGCTTGGACATTTTCAATGTCGAAACGAAAATCCTGCAGCTGCCAACAAAGATGATGGACATGGAAAACAGGTAACCTTTGAGATAAATAAGCTTTGCAAGTTCGAAAGGTCAAATCATTACAAGAACGATCGAAAATATAAGAACAGAAACGGCAGTGAAAGGTTGTCATTTATGCTGATAATTTGCATTTGTAAATCAAAATCAGACTTTTGCAACAATTATGGTCAGGCATTTTCCAGACATGGAAGAGTGAAGAAGGCACAGGAAAACCACCAAAAAGAAAAGAACCACAGAATCACATCAATGCAAATTCGTAGCACAAAAAAATACGTTCTGGAAGGCACAAATAGGAAAGATCGAAGAATTTTGAATCAGTTTTCGTTGACAAATGACACAGTCGATAAATGAACAAATCAATAATAATAAACCAGATTCCATATGTTTGGCAGGTCTAGCCGTAGATTTTTTTAAATTTTTGACGTCTTTTCTAAATTTGGCGGCCAGTCAACAAGGGGGAGGCTGTGGAATCTGTTTTCAGTGAAACAGAGTATGAATAATGTTGGCCGAGTGAGTGCATCAGTCACATTAGTTTTGCGTGTCCATTCTGTACGAGCCACTGTGCAACGGAGTTGCTGTGTTCTGAGCCAGGCCTGCGTAGACGCACCGCGTAGTGCGGCAGCAACGGAGCACCGTCGAGTTGCCACGCTTGCAACTCCTCTACCACGTCCACCAGCCAGTCCGATTCGTCCATCACATGCGCCGCAAATGCTAAATGGCTACTTTCGTCAAACCTGGCAGTTTTGGTTCTCGCACTGCAGTGTGACACAACCCCCCTCCCTCCTTTAGGCTTTTCTATGCATGCAGAAGACCGTGTTGCAATGCAAACACCAGCGTTTGAAACAGAACAGCCGTTCGGTTTGTCAGAACATGAGAAAACCTATGCATTGTGCGTGTGCGCTTGGTTGCAACCGTTCTGCACGAGCGTCCATCTGGAGCACACGAACAGAAACAGACGCATGCAACAGGAACGGTGGCACGTTGACGTGTGTCGGTGCGTCGCCGTACGTCAATGGGTGCCTCGAGACATCGACAGAGAAAGCGCAGTCGCATGTTTGCACATACCCGTTTGAGCTGTTGGAGACCAGTACACGGTGCCTCGGTCTGTTGCGTCTTGCTCTTCATTTTCACCGTTCACCGTTGGCGCGACATCGGCAAGCTGAACAAACAAACTGCAAGGTTGACACACGCATCCACAAAGAGCTAAAACTGGTTGCAGTTGCATAGCAAGTAAGCGAGCAAGTCTAGATTGTTGCTGGATTGTGCACGCCCACTGTGACGTCTCTCACGAACCTTGCACTTCACAGCGAACATGTGCTCGGCCACGAACGACTCGACGGGCAGCCGGCAGATGTGCTCGCGCGGCACCATGTCGAACTCGCCAACATCCACCAGGAACACACGATACAGGCTGCGGTTGTTGGCAGTGCGATTGCTGACGAGCACACGCTCCCATCGGGGCGGAGCCTGCGCACACGAGCCGACGGCGGCAGAGGACACGAACGCGCTGTAGAACTGGCCACACACCGGCGGCGTGCCCTCCTGAACACGCACATTGGCTGAATTGCAGCATACGCAGCCAATCAGATCAAAACAAAACATTGCTGCTGGTGACGTACCGGCAACGCCAACTTGGCCGTGGCCAGCAGATCCTGAATGTATCGATGGACGATGTCGTGGTCGACAAGACGGACCACGAAACTGTACGGGTCAGGGGCGGACACGACGAACGCCTTGAACGAACGAGCGATTTGCGACGCGTCCAGTGCTTTCAGAGGAGGCACGTCAACGGGCGAGTCACGTGACGCCGTTCTGAGAGCGTCAAACAAACACGTTTTGCATGTGGAAAACAAAAGAACACACTATCTATCACTAGTTGGATTGAAAAACAACGCTGGAATCGATGCCAACGACCACCACACCTACCCGTTCCCAAACGTTGCATGATCACCAGAGGCGGAGGGTGTGTGTGTGTGTGTCGGTGGTGCCCGTGACTGTGCCGACACTGGCTGTTTCATGCGCATTGTTTGTGGCGGCACAACACCACGCGGTGCACTCGGCAGTCCTGCAACGACTCATTATTCTGGTGATCTGCATTTTCATTCTAGGTTTTCACTGAAAATGACGCCCAGAAAAGTCGTCAGTTTGTTGCATAAAAGCCATAATAACAAAAAAAAACGCACGAGCGTCTGGCTGCGTGATTCGCTGTCGACATGAGGCAGCGGTGACGAGCGCAGGGGGCGGCATCGTTGCTCGGGGGCTGGGCGTCAATGGCGCCGAGGGCGCAGCGGCAGGGGGCAGCCGAGCACGGCAGGCACGCACCGCAGGTGGCTGCGGCGCAACTGGCACGAACGCACGCGCCTCCGATGACGCTGCACTGGCGCTGTGTGCGGCCTGAGTGGGTGCCGACGGCGACTGTTGCTGCTGCGGCCGACTGTCGCATTTGAGTCGCACGAACTCGATCGAGTGCAGCACCACGTCACGCCCCTCGACGGCAGCGGCACGTGCCACGCGCACTTGGTGCTGCCGCGCCACGGAGTGCGCACCGGTCGCTGTGTCACGGTCCATCACTAGACATGTGAACTTCACCACGTCTGAATCGCTGGAGCTCGCCGCTGTTGTTGTGGTCGCGTGCGACAGCAGTTGCGAGGGTGATGCGAGCTCGCAGCGATACGCACACACCTGCAATGTGGAGGGGACAATCGTGCTCACACTGTGCTAGTGGAAACTGCAACTGCTGGTGCGCTATGCGAACTTTCTGGCAATGTCCCACTTGGTCCAGGTTCCAGGGCATTCGGTGAAATGACACTCCCCCAGCACCAAACCACCTTTGAGTGTCTGGAACTGAGTGCGTTGGGGGTGAGCGTGCTTCGACTTAATGAAAAAAAGGCCAATTAAGCAGGTCACCTCATAATCGAGCGCATCTGGTATGAGCCGCCTGAGATCGTGCACGGGCACCGTTCGCACGTGGCCGTCATCCGGGAAGAAACAAGTGACGTGCGGCACAGAGGCGTCCGCATGCGGCGGCAGTTGCTGCGGCCGAGTGTTGATCACGATCGCACGACCCCAGAGACGCTGCGGCTGCGTCGTGTGCAACGCTGCGTACAGCCCGTTCATCTGAGTGGGGCGAAACCACGGTTTGCACTGGAGCACACGGCACGATTGTATCCGTTTGTAAACTGGGTTGTGAATTCAGAAATTTGATGTCGACCACGGCGAAATGCAGAGAAGCATCCTAGAACTTGGTTGATTGTGACAACTGCGGACGCAGGCCACCTGCAACGAGTCAGCGGTGCACACGCGATCAACGATGTCCGTGCCGAGCACGCGCCCGTCCAAGTAGTTGTCGGTGAGATCTTGCTGCAGTTGCTCAAATCGTGCCCGTGACTCGACGGTCTGCATGAAGAATGCGCTGGTGGCCAAAATCGAGGTCACGTAGCAAGCGTATTCGAGGCCTGCGCACAAACATGAACACCGTTGAAATACTTTTTCAACAAAACTAGTAGCAAAACTGCTCAAGTTCAAAGTCAACGAACAAACCCACACCAACCTTCCTCAAGCGCAGGATAGCGTAGCTGTTCCGCGAGCCCGTTCGCTGGCATATTTGAAAAATCAATTCGAGCCTGAACAATTTTCATTCGGGTAAAAAATATTGTTTTTTTGACAAGCATATTTGTTGTTTGTAAAAAATATTGTTTTTTTTGACAAGCATATTTGTTGTTTCCTTTTATCTCTTTTCCTAACAATGGTTTATTGCGAGCGTTTCAGTCGATCACCACAGTCGATTCAACTGCCACACACAACGCATCAGCCAGCGTGCCCGTGTTGTATTATAACACAGTGTTTGTTGGTTGCTGTGCGACATCACCGACCTGCATGAGTTCCCCCAAAGTCTCCTCCAGATCACGACTGTTGTTTGTCTCGCCACTGGTTGACAACATCGACGAGTGCGTGTCAATCGTCTGCGTCTGCGGTGTCGACGCAAATTTCACCTGTGCAGCAACAGAAAACTTGGACGAAGAAAACCCGTCGTTTCTTGATCACAATGGAACAACACGAAAATGAGCATTTCGAAGGCTCAGTGAGCTACCGATCGTTCGCAGGTGTACACGAGCGACAGCTGTCCGTGGTGCTGCACGTCGAACTCGGCCGCGTGCGTCAGCGCCTCCAGCCAGTTGGCCGGCAACGCACACTCAAAGCTGAAACGCACAATTCGCCCGTCAGAACATCCGAACTGGTCAGTTTTGCTACAACAGCCAATACACCCACCGGGTTTCATACTGTTTCTGGAGGTTGCTGCTGCTGGTGCCGCGCGGATAGTCGGCCATCAACTCGAACAGCCTCTCAACGACGTCCTCATCCAATTCAACATCCTGCAGCAAATCAATACCACATGAAGCAGCACATCAATTTGCCAGTAGTTCAACAATCAGTGGCCTTCCCACACACCTGCATCGTGTGACCGTTGTTCATGCCGCTCACAAACAACTTTACTTGCAGCTCTTTCACGGGATTTGTTGTCGTTCTGTGTTTTCGATCGTTATTCGTTATTTAGCAGAAACTGAACCGCAATTGAGAACAACGAAATTTATAAATCATGAAGAGGGACACGCGAGAAAACGATAATCATGTTGCAAACATGATCTGCCGACAACATGAAACAAACTACAAAACAGACACAAGCAAACTGTGATTGCAATTTATCGTTTAAAAGATAACATTCATTTCAATAGTTTCAGCTTTCAACAACATTTGAGATTGAGCAAAACAATGAGCACGCCGTTCTATTGTAAAATGGACATATTGAGAAAGAACATAAAGCACTGAGAGAGAAAACTCCAACAATCGTACACAATGACAAGAGCATGCAAAAGTGAACAACAATGCAAGCGAAATCAACAATTTGGTGCACAGTGCTCCCTGCAGCTGGTCTGTTCAGACTGACGTGCATATGTGCACGAGCACGACATGGTCACCACGGACGAGCACTTGCTGCAAATGGCGTTGCATCAACTCGCACGCCCCGGAGTAATGCTTGTCCAACGAGCGGTACTGCACCACCGAGGGCACGTCGCGCGGGGTGCATTCGTGGTTGACGCGGAACACTCGTGTCCGTTTGGGCCTGCGCAACAACCAACCACCAACGGTCACTCTTTTGCAGTGGTCAACATCAGTTGCAGCTGTGAACACAGCTCAATGCAAGGGTGTATGACCCTTTTTTCAAACGTGTCCCACTGAAATGTCGTCCTGTGCCGCCAAACATGCGCTTGTCGTTCTCAGCATACCAGACTTTCCGTTTAACCGATTTTTTCCCGCAAACAAATGGTGAATGTCGAATCAGTCACACCAAACTGACATTTTAGTGCCTGTACTTTGACAAACGGGCGTTTTAAAGCAAATGACGTCATTTTAGCCCGGACACATTTGAATAAATCCACAATAACTCAGAAACAACAATGACCGATTGAGGCGCTGTCAAGCAGCGAGATTGCAGCGTTTCAATAGCGAGCCTTGTTGCACGATTCACGATTTCCACGAGAGCGCCAACGCTCAGACGAGTACCTGTGGTAGAGCTCGTCAACATCAGTGAGCAGCATGTTCCAGTGTTTGTCAAAGGCAGCGATGTACGCGTGTGCAGTGCTGCGTACTCGTGCCCTTGAGCGCAGCAGCACACGCACACGCAGCCGCTGACGGACGCAACGACGCAGCAACTCCACCGGGCCTGCACTCTGCGCTGACCGTGTGCACCCAGTGCTGCTGCTGGTGGTCTGTGCACACAGTGCAACATGACTGTACACTTTGTGATGCATGCAACACTGACACTTGCATAACGTCATTTAGGGAAAGCGCTCGAAAAACACATTCTACGAAAAGCGTCATTATAGAACAAAAGCTGAAATTTGCTTCACATCATAGTTGTTCTAGGGGGGGGGCCTGGAGGGGGGGGGGCAAAAAATTTTCGAATCTATCTCTATCAGAAAGTTTTTTTGGCTCAGCTACTATCCACGGAATGGCCGAGTAAACATGGCAGCTTTTTTCAGGGTGTAAGGAGCGCGCGAAATTTTAATTAAAGAAAAAAGACGTCCAGAAACCCAATTGTGTGTCAACTTTTGCGTTTTTTTAAACTAATTGATTCTCTGTTCTTATTCTGTTCGTTCTTTCTCCCTGACGCACACGATTGGGAATTATTTTGGTTTTCTTAAAAAAGACAGTTCCTAGTATGCGACTAATCTTGCCTTGATGGCGAATACAAGGACTGCCTTATTTATTCGGCCATACCATATCTAAAAAAATCTCAGCCAGCTATCTATCTGAAATTTTTTGTCTTCGACGACAGAAAATGAGCTAATTTTTGATCCAAATCGACCATTTTTGCTTGAAATTCTCAAAAATTTTGCTAATTTTAGGTAAAATACGCATTTATACTTGATTTTTAGCGTATTTTAAGCATTATTTAGCTGTTTTTATAGCTTTTTAGCGTTTTAGCTATCTACGGTATCTATCTAATTTCAAAATTTTGACCGCCCCCCAAAGTCACATGCCCCCCCGCGCCCCCCCCCCCAAAATTTCCCAGCTATCTATCTATAGATATCTGGAAAATTTGCTCCAGCTATCCACCGTATTACCTCTAATAAACCCCCATGGGGGTTTATTTCTTCAGCGACTTCTGGGGGTGGGGGTTTATTTTTTTGGGGGGGGGGGCTTTATTTTTTGGGGGGGTTTATTTGGAAACCATTTTTAGGAGTGGGCAAAATGGCAAAAATACCTTCCATGGCAGGAAGGAAGCCGCAGAAACTTCTACTCTACATAGAAATTTCCTTTTACAACAGCCTTTTGTAATGAAATTACCATTAACTCATCCATTTGGGGCCTTTGGTAGCACAATTTCATCATTTTCACTGCAACCAGCTACTGAATTCGCTGGGTATGTGTTTCAAACAGGTTTCAATAATCCCCATGGGGGATTATTTTGGGGGGGAGTTAATTTGGAAACTTGTCGAGGGGTGGGGGTTTATTTGGGGGGGGGTTTAATTTTGGGGGGGGGGTTAATAGAGGTAATACGGTATATCGCCCCCCCCCAACCCCCAGCTCTGGAACAACTATGCTTCACATGTTGGCTGTATTTTGCTACGGCTGCTTCCATGAGGTGCTGCGCTCAAATGCAGCCAATTAGCAAGTTGAATTCAGTGTCCAAAATCACCACGGATCAGAAGCAAATTCTCAAAATCAAGCTACTTTGGTGTCGGCAGGCACGTTCATGATTGACAACACAGTTGCCACTGGTTTCCGTCTTGGCATGCGGCCATTCGATTTCATCACAGTTGCACTAGTTTGTCCTTTATTTTCAACGCCATTTTCCACTTTCGTGCAAGTAATTCGTAAATGGTCCCGCTCATCATCACTCTCCTCACTGTCGCTGCCACTTTTACGTTGCTGGCGTTGCTGTTTGCGTAGTTGTTTTGCTTTTGCCGTCAGTCTCTCAATTGTCTCCAAGCGACGGGCACCCGTTGGAAGAGTGGCCGATGCAGCGCTGCCCAGCTGAACTGCACTCAACTTCGATGTGACCGCGGTCTGTGCTGAAACGATTGTGCTGCTTTGACCATCCAAAATTTCACACAAACTTCTGAAAGCCAATCACATCAATCAGCTGCCGGTCAAGCACAGTACCATTGTACTCGTTTCGAGGAATTAGCCTTTGTTTTCTGCATTCTCAGTTTTGTTGACAGCCATTTTGAGGCAGTTTGTTTTCGGACAGCTAAATTTTTTCAAGACACCTAAAAATTTGAGTTTTGGTGTCACAAGACAATTGTTCTAAACCAAATTCCTCCATAGGTTTTCAATGCAGCAGATGATCGAATTCGTCCGTGACACTCGACAAAACGCCGAGCCTACATGAGTTCACCCGCGAGCCGCAATACAACTACAACGAGGTGTACTACACCCACCATCAGCAGTGAGCAGTTCAGCGGCAATGTCGGCGTCGTTTTGCTGGATGTCGCGTTCGAACGCCTCCAACGAACGAATGTGCCTGTGTGCACTGCCTGCTGCACAGTCGCTGCAACCGGGGCACGCATCCACCGTCAGCCAGTCGTTCGCGGTGTCCATGTTGCCAGGAACTCTGTGCAATGCAGATGCGGAAAACGTGCAACAATATATTCAGAACGTTCAACTTGCACCAAACAACAGCACATTGTTGGATAACACACTTTTAAACTCTGCATGTATGGTATGTGCTGGCCACCAGCACAGTCGTGTAAACGGCGTGACAACAGCGTTTCACATTGGCAGCGTCAAAAAGCGCGCACACTGATTTTAGCATGTTTTATTCAGTATTCACTCACATAACAATCACCGGCAGCAGTGCAAACCTGACGTTCAGCCGAGGTCACAAGTGTTTCACAAAAAACGCAATATGCTGAGCGATAAACAATGGCAGACAAATTGAGACAATGAAACACCTGGTAGTTTACAGACGAACACTCGCAATGAAACGCGCAAAATAGAACAAACGAATCAGAAGCAATGAAGCAGAAAAATAACTTTCAACAGAAAGCGCACAACGAGATAGCTCGTGAAAGCTGACATTAGAAATCGCTGAAATTTCTCCTGAATTGTGAACTGTGGAATTCCGTATTCTGCACGTGACCCACTCAGCTGAACGCTGTTGGCGTCGCATTGGGGCTGCGTTGCTGCGACGCGTTTGTGTCGTTTGAGTTTGAGTCCGTGAACAGATTGAACTCGGTGGCAGAGAACCGTTCGAACATGTTGTCGATGACGACGTCCGCCTCCTGCTGCTTGCTGCAAGCCGACCGCACGCTCGACCTTTTGTGCGACTGAAATGCAACAACACAACAACTGAGTGCATCTGCTGTGCTGCCAATGTCCCGTTGAATATTAAAGTTACCGCCGTGACACCAGATGCAATTGAATGAAAGTGACACGAGATTTATTTGAGTGCCATGTAGAGGTGGCATGTAAAGTCTTCATTGCACCTGCCTTCTTGTCTCAGAGCGATTTTAAGACGTTTAGTATTGTACTTTTGTTTGCACAAGAAACGTATGAAGCTGCTGAACGAGTGAAAAAAGTAATATGAAAAAATCCAGTCCGATGTTGAAAAAAAATCGGAAAATACGAGAAAAACTGAAAAGCCGGTTATTTCTCGTTTATTTCAAAGCACAACTTTTTGGTCTGAAAAAAGCGTATAGAACGACGATTTTTTATGCCAACCGTACGTGTGAACTGAGCGCATTTCGCGACGTGGATCTGGTTTTGGTTGAGGTGGTCGCGGTGGCATCAGCAATGTCCAGTGGTGAGTTGCTGCGTTCGCCGTACGACGAAAGGCCATCGTCATACAAGGCGGAGTCGTCGTCAAACACAGTGGCCAGCCACGCACGCTGACTCGCACTCGAGCGCAGCATGATCGCTGTGTCTGCAAGAACGCATGCACAGCACTCGAGTAAAACTGACAGAAACGCTCTCGATCAACAGTGAAGGCCGCTGTTGCGCGATGCTGTTGCATGGTCACTACTCACTAGACAGACGTGCGGAATGCCATTTGCAGTGTTTGTGCCACATTACAGTGCGATGTCTTCCAATTCCCAGCAGCAGTTTACCATCATTGTTGTCGCGCGCACGTCTCGCAGTCTTTTCGGTGCCGTAGATCGTGGTCGGTGCTGTTGTTGAGAGCAACGTTGACCTGACCTTGCCGCCGCCGCCGGTCATTCGCTGTGAGCGTCCCTTGGCGCCATTCAAATTCGCAGCCTGTCTGCGTTTCTTTTTGCGTCGTGCCGCCGTGGAGACGCTGCGCAGCCAGTCGTCGTCGTCGTCGTCCTGGTCGTCTCGCTCGTCGATCGACTCGTTCAACAGCGAATTCGAATGTGACGCATCCTGTGTGAACCAACAGTGACAATGTCCATTGAAAATTGACCAAACTGTGTTCAGCCATTCCGCGCGCGAAACGAGAAGTTCAAATGTCAAGCGTTGTGAAAACTCCTCCGTTGAGAATCAGTCACTAGCTGACTGAACGCAGATCTGCAGCGCAGCTTGCTTGAGCCGCCTGGCTTGACACGGCTCGATCAATCAATAACCGATTCATTCCAGCCTGTGCTCAGCGTGTGCTACAAAAATGCACCAGTTTTTACAGTCTTTTCTCAATCACATGCAATAAGCTGATTGGCTAATGACCTCGTCGTGAATCGTGACGCAGGCATTATGTACAGGCATTGATGTAGAGGTGGAGTGTGTCCTACACAGAATGCACACATGCATGGTCACCAACCAATCAGCTAATTGCATGTCATATCGAGACAGACTGCAACAGCACGACACAATTCACTAACGGACACTTCATCGTCTTCGGAATCAAGATTCGAAATTGATTTGTCGAGCAATATGCTGCTTGCCACCCTCCTTGGCGAGGCGCGTGCTGTGGCCGAACTCAAATGGCGCACGCCGGATGTTCGGCTCGAAGAGCAACCCTGAAAGGCAACTGCAAAAATGCACACTGCACTGCGTCATGTTGGTGCACAACCTGGAATAAATAAAGCAAATGAGAAATGTGGTCAGAAGTGGCACCTGCAACGAGACGAGCGCGTCAATGTTTGAAGTGCTTGCGCTCATTGGCATGCAGCTGCCCATGGAGCGATCGAGTGACGTCGCTCGTGACGAACGCACACGACGCGTCGCCAGTCTGAAAGGCGTCACAACATCACTCGCAGCAAATCATATGATGAACTGGAGGTTCCGAAAAATTTTCGGGAACTTTTCACAAAATTATATTTTTCGGAAAAATTCCACCTCTGTGATGAACAGCTTCACGTGAACAAATTGGGCAGAGCCAGAACTAACCGCGAACTGTGCCTTCCCATTCCCATACAATGTTCGAGATGCGGTGCAAAGCGATGTGCTGCTAAATTTCGTTTACAAACGGGACATTTGCAAGTTTGCGATCGAACATCCTTGTTCAACGTTTGCAGATTGACGCCGAACACATCCGTACAAAAGCTAAAAGCAAATGAAATGCTGTTAAAGTAGCAAACAGTTCCAACTTTCAACTCAACTGTGTTACTGTGAAGGGCGAGCAAGCATGGAAAAACTACAAAAATGCACAACAGAAGCAAACGTTTGTATCAACTTTCACCTCATATAACAAGTAACAACAACAACAAACAAACCTTGTGAACACTCTGCGATCGTTTACCGTTCGAATTGGTGATCGCACCGAAACACTTTCCGAAGCTGTTTCCGTTTTTACATTTCGTTCATCGATCCAAAGGAAATTTAGACCCAATTTAGCGAATCTGTGCGTTTCAGCAGTGGCCAAGAGCAACGATTCCGCAAACAACTTGTCCAACAGCCATTCTGCCAGCTCATCAACACAAGGTGCGCTCATCATTGAACGATGATAAGTGAGAGTGATTGAATGAACAAAGCGAAGCGAGCGCGACCGCGACTCCGCGAGCAACGGCGGCAAGTGGCAACCCAATTTGAAAGAAGAAACAACCAACGAAAACAGAAAAGCAGTTTCATTTTTAGGGTGCAGAAGCCGAGCGGGACGGGTCACGGGATCGGTATTTTCAGTCAAAAGTGGTTCTCTTCTCTGGAGATTGTTGGAGTTCAATCAAGTCAATCAAAGCTATCCGGCTTGAGCGTGCGTGACTGTATATTATTTGCTTGTTCACTTATCGATTTCAAAAAGAAAAGAAACGCTCGATGTCTGGCTCTGCTGATAATATGAGTGTGACGGCGACGCGGCCTGATTCACCGACTGGAGAAGCTGCTGCTGGCGCACAGAGAGACAACGCAGCTGCACAGGCACGCACTCGCAAGTGGTGGCACCAGTTTCGTGCACGCACTCTCCGTTCTCCCGTGCCAGATGCACCGGCCGCTCATCGGGCTCAGGTGAGTCATTGAAATGAGATTTTGTAAACGTTCCGTTCCATGTTCCAGCAGTTCTTTTGACTTGACAACAATAATGTCCTCGTTTTTTCATTCCATTTTGTTGGTTTGTCTGGGTCACTACCCACAAACGATTGCCATTCTGCTTTGCATGACGTTTGGGGAACCCGACGTGATTGCATTCATTTCAGGAGCGTTCGCAGTTGAGTTCGAGTTCGAACGTGCCGCCACGGCCTGCCGAGCGCAGCAGCCACGCATCAGCCCGTTTGTCGCCACGCCGGCGCAACATGCAGCTCACCAATTGGCTGACGTCTGCAAACGAACGGCACCGCAGATCGGCAAGCACGTTCTCGGAAGAAGACCCGCGGTGGCGCTGCTGTGGCTTTCACGTGACGTTCGCCACTAAACTGCTTGGTAAGCGACAACTTTGTTGCTCAAGCAAAGAAAACTGCGCAATTTCAGTCTCTGTTCACTGTGATCAACAGAGCCACCTGGTCTGTTACATTGACAGGTTACATTGACCTTGGCTACCAACTGGCGTTTGCGACGCTGATTGTCGTCATGCTCGCCACACACGGCAACATCAACATGGAACGCCTGGCAAAACTGCTTGGCGAGCACGAACAAAGCTGGTCGCAGACACGTCCCATAAAAGTCCACTCCACCGTCGAACTCATCAGTGCGTTGCTTGATGTTTTTTTGGGTGAACAGTTTAGTTGTTATCTTCAGAAGAGTCGTTGTTTAAACCAGCTGAGCGGGCACAGAGTTTATATTTAATCATATTTAATTCATATTTTGTTGAGCTAGCTTACTGTTGCGTTACGTACGATGTACAGTCGAACTCTAAATCATAGGGAACCAGCTGATTCGTTGATATTACGGTATGCATGTTTTCTGTGCTGCCAACTTCAGCCGCGCAGCAATGCCAGCACAGAAAATATTCATGCACGTGACCACCAACCAATCAGCTGATTGCCAATAATTCATAGTTCAACTGTACCTCATAAATATAATAATTATAAGTGTTGCCGATGTAGACTTGAACGCAGTGCGTCTGCGCAGGTGCCATGGCGATCCGGGTGCTGATGGAGATGTGCATCGTCGGCCTGTTGCTGTACGGCGTGAGGAGTGGCCGCCGCTGGCTGCTGCTGCCGCACGTGGTCTTCCGCACGCTGCTCGTCATGCAGTACACGGTGCGCACGTTCAACGCCTTCTATCAGCACAAATCCGGCCCGATGACCGAGGGCTTCCTGAAGCTGATGATGCACTGCACGTTCCTCTACATCCCGTATCGCTGTTTTCAATACTTCACTGAACGCGACGCTCGCAACGGCAACACCGCAGCTGGCAGCAGTCGTGGCACGCGCGCTGCACACGATCGCACACGCAGCACTCGGTCGGTTCGCTGTTTGCATCTTTGTTTGTCGCGAGTCCACGACGACTATACCGAATGTTTTTTTTTCTTGTTTGATGATTTTTGTTGGCGGTTCGGAGCAAAACAAATCATTCCGAAAAGTCAAGTTTTAGTTTTGCTGGGTGGTGTAGCAGTGCTTTGCATGGTAGTGTGGCAGCAGCTGCAAAACTTCCAACACAAGCACAATATTTCATGCAACGTGTCAGTCATGCGTCATGTCTGCAAATTGCTGCACGCGACCGCGACCATAATGATGCATTGTTTGTTACGTAATCATGTTACGTATTGTTTCGAATTGTTCCAGTACTGACGACACGGTTGGCGTGTCACGTGACACCGCTGCTGCCAATGGTGACGTGTACCTGTCAGGAATGACGCCAATGCTGCGCGATGCACCCCCGCCCTACTGGCAGTGCAGCCCGGCCACCGGCACACCACTGGCATCGTTGGCCAGTGGCGAGGGTCCACCGCCCGCTTATGAAACGTTGGTCGCCATGAAGGAGGCGCAGGAGGCTGCGAAGCACACCGGCTCGTACCGTGCGTTTGTGGAGTGCGCTGGCGGCGGTGTGGGCGACACTGAAGCGTCATGCTCGCACAATCACAGCACAACACAAGCAGACGCCAGTGCACTCGGCCACTTGCTGCACGACGCACATGCTGAACATTCTGAGCAACACAGGGACACTGTCGCATGAACGACGCATTGCGCTTCGCTCTGTTTCGACAGCCTTCGTCGGTTGGTATTCGGTGTTTTCGCTCGTTTTCACCACTGTTCAAGCTGATATTTTCCGTCACCGTTTGCGTTGTCAAGAAATGGCCTTGAGATATCAGGTCACGTCATATCACTATCTATCTGTATGCATCAGAATAGCAGCAGAGAACATGCAAGCATTAAGCAGGTGGGTTTGTCAAAAGCAAATCTTAAAGTAGTACAGCTCAGCTTTTCGCTGTGTCGATCTTGACTTGTCGAACTAAATTGACTCAGTATGACTGAAAGCGTTCAGAGGTGAAAGTTAGTTATTATTAAAGTTTTACAACTGAAATCGGTGTTTGTTTACTGTATCTTGTCTTGAGTTTGGTTCATCTGGTGATATTTGATGTGTTACGATTCGAACTTAGCAAAATGGCTACTATTATTGCATACCGGCAAGCGTTACACTACTGTAATTGCTTGTATTTGCTCGAATTTTATTTTTAACCAAACGATCTTTTGGTGTTGGGTTCAACGTGTGCGTTTTTATGCTGTGCATATTTACCAGGCGCTTCTTTCGCTTCGCTAAACAGTTTTAATGGTACACGAAGCAAAGCTTATTGTTCAAACTTGTGGGAAATAAAGTGACAATATCATGCATGACGGATGTGTGTACCACCAAAACCACACCAACAACAACACATCGAACTTTATCGATAGATTAACTTGATTGCATAAATGATAAGACTAAAACACACAGCGGCTGGATTAAAAAGTTGAGCGCAGTTGTGTGTGCGTCGTGCGAACTCTGATCCATTTTTTTTGTTTTCAGCTCATCAAACTGAATTTGTTGGAATCACTGGGATAGTGAACTTTTCGTAAGCCGCAGAGCAGTTCAAACCTCGTTTATACGTGGTCAGAAATAACTACCATTAAGTTGGTTGGGACTGTTATTGTTAAATTTTGCTTTCGTGAATGATAGCGGATGCAAATAGGCCGTAACACCGCATACAAATCGGGATGTCACAAACTTGAATTGATTCAACTTCGAGTATCTGCGACAATGTAAATTTTTTATTCCGGGTTTAAGATTTGTTCAGTCAGAAGATGCACAAATCGCTGGAATTTGAAAAAATGGATGGCATTTAGCCGAAAACGTAAATTCGCAGTTAGATTGCGCCCGGCCAATGACACGCAGAAAAATGTTAGAGCAGGAATGCAGATGTTCGTGCAGAATATCGAGCCAGATGCCGATATTCGTGCAGATATCGATGTAAATGCGGATAGATGATTGTGCAGATATCCATGCCGACGCACATAATCTTGCAGATATCGATGCAGATGCAGATGATCGTGCAGAAGAATTTTTAGAAACAAAAACGACTGTTCGGCGAACATTTCCATTTTGACCCATGTTAAAATTTCTTCCGGGGAATTGATTACTGCCTCTGCATCTGCACAGTCTACATCTACGGTGTGGCCGAATAAAAGCAGTCCTTGTATTCTCCCTCAAGGTGGAATTAATCACAGACTACGAGTTGTCTTCAGAATGCCAACACAATTCGTGTGTGCAACGGAGAAAAAATGAACAGAATAGCATGAAGAATAAATTAGTTTCAAAAAAGACGTCACATTCGACACACAATTGCGTTTCTTTCTTTCACTTAAAGTTCGAGCGCTTCTTGCACCCTGCAAAAAGCTGCCATGTTTACTCGGCTATAGCGTACATCTTTTCCAGAAAATCTCACATGCATGTGGAACAGTACCAACTTTTGTGGATTTATTCAAACCTGTCCGGACTAAAATGACGTCATTTGCTTTAAAAACGCTCGTTTGTCAAAGTACAGGCACTAAAATTTTAGTTTGATGTGACTGATTCGACATTCAATTTGTTTACGGGAAGAAATCAGCTAAACGGAAAGTCTGGTTTGCTGTGAACGGCAAGCGCATGTTTGGCGGCACATGACGTCATTTCAGTGGGACACGTTTAAAAAAATAGGTCATACCAACATCGAGTTACTGACGATCTCTGAAACCCGACCGGAGTTCCCTCGACTTGGGTTGTGAAGAAATAAATGTCTTTTGTTTGTTTTCAGGTCATACAAAAATGAAAAATTTAATGAGTGCATTTATTTATTCCAACACGATGTCACACTTCAAAAAATAACTCGCATAACAATGGGACTTGACAAAGATGGTATCGCATTCCCATAATGCCCAAACTTTTTTATTCTGCGTGAATGCAAATGAACGATTGTTATGGTGCTTTTTGCAGCAGCAGCGAGCACGCAACACAGCAGCACACTTGTTACGTCACGCAAACTCCTTTAAAAGTCAAGGGCATAATGAACACGCAGACACCTTTGTGCTAATTCTTTCAAATATTTAAAAATATCCGAGCGACGACGACAAAACTTATCTAATGCGACATATGTTTGCGCGAATTATTTTGCGAGACACGTACGTACGTGTACATCTGAAGTTCGCAAAAAAGAGTAAAGGCTGAGTGAAATCGGTGACTCGTGCGGTGCTGTCTGTGCCAATGCCGACCAGCTCAACTCAGCAACCAGCACGACCTCAAATCGATCAGCAATTCGAAGTTGGAAGCAATGCGCAAAAATCTTTTTATAGTGTTTCTGCAAAGTTCCCGATTTGAATATTAAAAAGAGCACGAGCAAACGATGCCAGCAAACGAGCAAGCTGAAGCAAATGAGGACGATGGCGACCAGACACACTCTCCGACGGCCGAAACAGCCGCTGACCACGCGATGTACATGGCCGCCAATGATGCGGCTTTGTATTTGAATTCGGATTCATCGCATTCCGACAGTGTGTCATCAGCCAATCAACTGAATGACACCAAGAAGGTACTGTCCATTTACTACATTCCCTTCTGTTCGTCATAACCGTTGACTTCTAATTCGGCAAAACGTCAGTTGAGTGAGTTATTGGAGTCAAACGTGCGAAGTCAGTAAAAAAAAACAAAATCAAATATAGAAAATGCGGATGAGAAAAGAAAAAGGAAGAATTATGCAAAGTTCACTGTTATGAGTTCAACAATTATTCACTGTGCGAACGTAAATTGCCTTCACTGAGTGACACAGTTTCTTCACTCTCAAGAAACAGGAGTTGCAGGTTATGCGATTTGTCGGTTGTGCGTAAAAAAGTCTTGTTTAAAAAAATTGAGCAAAAAATACAAGACGATAAAAATCGAAAAAAGACTAAAACCAAAACAAAGAATGCTCTGGCGCCAGGATCTGTTGGACGATGTTGCGAAATCTCGGGTCGATCGCGCCATGCCGGCGTGGCGAACATCGAAGGAGCAAGTGGTCGTATCGGGCATGGCTGGTCGGTTTCCAGAGTCGGACAGCGTGCACGACTTTGCCGAGAAGCTGTACGGCGCTGTCGACATGGTCACCGAGGACGCACGGCGATGGCAGCCCGGTAATGCGTCTATCGTTGAATGCACATGTTTGGTGGTAAACTCATGCTGATGAACATGAATTTCTCGAAGGCTATCTTGGCATGCCGACACGTAACGGAAAACTGAATGATCTGAGCAAATTCGACGCGAAATATTTTGGCGTCACACCGAAACAAGCCGACCTGATGGACCCACAATTGCGCATCTTGATGGAGGTCGCTCACGAAGCGATTGTGGATGCAGGTACGGCCAGCGTGTTGGCTTCAACACAGAAAAGAGGCGATGGTGCCACTGTGAGACTCTGCTTTGCAAAGGTCCTTTCAGCAGTTAAACTATTGTCAGTGGTCTTTTAGTATTTTGGTCCCGAAACTCAATGCGCGCACAGATACAGTAGGTGAACAGTTTCATGCATGACGCGGGAATTCAAAGTTGGTAAAGTGATCCGAGTGCCCTAAATAGGGCCAGGGCACTCCGAGATATTTTGAAGGATTGAAACTAGTTTCTTTCTGCTTCTGCAAACGCACTGAGTCGCAGAACCTTAACCAATTGATAACAGTATGAATGAATTGTGCTTGCAACGACTGCCAGGAGTGAATCCTGAAAGTTTACGTGGCACACGTACGGGCGTCTTTGTGGGAGCGTCCGCCTCTGAGACGGAAGCAGTCGCACTGAGCAACGACGCCGAGCGCATCCACGGCTACACGTTGATTGGCTGCGCACGTGCCATGTTCGCCAATCGCATCTCGTATGCATTCGATCTGCGTGGACCAAGTTTCGCCGTTGACACAGCTTGCTCCAGCAGTCTGGTAACGTTGCAAACAGCCTATCATTAGCGAACAAACCGCATTTTCCCTTTTTTAAGATGTCGTGACATGCAGAAAACTGCGCTCTCTGCGCATAGAAAAGCAGCATGTGATTGAAAAGTATGAAAGTTATGTTCTAAATACAACAAACAAGAAAGGGCGAACACTTGAAACCAGTTCAAAACCCAACGAACATAGAAAAATGCCTATTTTTACCATCGGGGCAATACCATTTTACCTAAACATATCGGGGCAAAAATAATCTCAATTATCGAAATCTAAAGATGAAATTGCCTCAGGAAACATTTTTTTTCGACTGTGAAATTACCGCAGGTGAAAATTAGAAAAGGCGAACTTTTAAAATCCGGTCAAAACCCTGCGAAATTTTAAAAATGCCCAGTTTTTACCCCAAAATCGGTCGGGGTATTAACCCAATTTTAAAATAACCCCAATAATAACCCAATTTAATATCCCATTTTTGTTCGACTGTCAAAATGTCGCAGGTAAAAATTGAAAGGGCGAACACATGTTGATTACATATGGCTAAAAATGGAAACAAGAATAAGTAACACTTTTTAGAATAGATTTTTCGCGTCTAGAACGTATGAAAAAAAGTCTGGCGAAACTTTTTCCTTGCACAGTTTGCAACTTTGGCAGGCCTCTTCGTGTGCACAGTAACAAGTTTGCAGCATCTACATTGTATGTATGCTAGTTGCTGCAAGACAGCGAGTAAATTTTGAAACCGCTCGCTGGTCCAGGTTCCACTCAAAAATGCGTGATGCGCTGCTCGGTTGCTCCGCTCGCCCACGCATCCGCATGATGGTGATACTTTGCAGACAGGACTCGGTTTGGCGATGGATTCAATCCGCCAAGGTCACTGCGACGCTGCACTTGTGGCCGGTGTCATGGTGCATTTGTTGCCGTCAAACGGCCTCACGTTCTTGCGTTTGGGCATGCTGTCGCCAGACGGATGTTGCCGTTCTTTTGATGCAAAGGGTAAACCTTCGCTCTTCTGATCCCATGCTGCAGTTTTTTCACTGAAACATTTATTCTTCAGCAAACGGCTATGTAAAGGCAGAGGCAGTGGTCGCAGTGTTGTTGCAAAAATCTACGGACGCACGTCGTGTGTATGCAACGGTCGTGCATGCCAAGAGCGGCGCCGAAGGCTACAAAGAGTCTGGTGCGTTCAAACAGCACTGATCAATTGCGGAAGTATGCACAGTTCATGCATAACTTTTGTAATTTCAGGCATCACCATGCCGAGTGGCGAACAACAGGCAATATTACTGCAAGACGTTTATCATGAGGCTGGCGTAGACCCAGCAGACGTCGTGTATTTTGAAGCGCATGGCACCGGCACAATGGTCGGCGATCCTCAAGTTGGTTCTTTTTTATCATTTGTGCTCTTACAAGTACAATGTAGGAATTGTCAAGGGTGTGCGAGCTTCGTTTCGTTCACAGGAAGCAATCGCGATCACGCACGTGATGTGCAACGAACGCCGCAATGAGCCGCTGCTGATTGGCTCTGTCAAGTCGAACATGGGGCATTCAGAGCCAGCGTCAGGCCTCTGCTCACTTGTGAAAGTGCTCGTTGCTATGGAACGTGGCATTCTACCGCCCAACCTGCATTATTCTGAAGCGAATCCGTACATCCCGGCGTTGCTCGATGGCTCTATAAAAGCATGTCATACGTGCTCAATTAACTTTTTGATGCTTATTTTAAAAATCGTTTTATTGACATATTATTCCAAGCTCTTTTTTAGGTGGTCACAAAGCCGACACCCTGGTCTGGCGGCTACGTTGGCATAAACTCGTTTGGCTTTGGTGGCGCAATTTCGCACGCTTTGTTGAAACCGCACGTTTCTGCTGAGCGATCTACGGAGCCTCTGATAGGCGCAAAACTTGTGTGTTATTCGGGGGCAACTGAATCGGCCGTGCACCGCGTGTTGGCGTTTATCGCAAGTCGAATCGACGATGCCGCCTTGCATGCGTTGGTCTCAGCACAGGCAAACTCAAACGTGCACCAAAACTGCTATCGCGGCTTTGCGCTACTGAATGGACAACAGTCATTGCAGCCACTGATTAAAGTGCAGGTTGGCTCGGCTAACTATCTCAATAGAAGATGTAATAGAATTTTAATTTTTGAAATCTTACAGAAAGTGACGCACAGCAGTGGTACCGTGCCTGTTTGGTTTGTCTATAGTGGCATGGGCAGTCAGTGGGCGGGCATGGCGCAGAAAATGATGCAGATTGAACCGTTTGAACAGTCGTTGCTATACTGTTCCGAGGTGCTACGACCGTTGGGCGTTGACCCGTTCTCGTTGATTATGAAGGGCGATGCAGAAGTGTACAACAACACTCTGAACTGCATGGTGTGCATCACAGCGGTGCAAGTTAGTCGGCCTACACTGACCTTTGGAACACGTTTCCAAACAGCGCGCAAAGGACACGCAGTTTTCAGATTGCGCTGACTGACTTGATGCGCAGCATGTCTATCGAGCCTGACGGCATCATTGGGCACTCGGCAGGTGAGATCGCATGCGCGTACGCTGACGGGTGTCTCACACGAGCGCAGGCGATCCTGTGTGCCTACCACAGGGGCTACGCAATCGTGGAGGCACGTCTGCAAGGCTCGGGAGCAATGGCTGCCGTCGGCACTACGTGGCAGCACATTCAAACATACCTGCCCAGTGACCGATCTGTCGTTGCTGCATGCCATAACGCACAGGATTCGGTTACCATTTCTGGCGATGAAGACAAGGTGTATTTGCAATGGTGTTCCACGCTGAATCGTGCAATAACTGAACCAAAATTCACCTCAATCAGGTGCATGCGATAATCGAAAAACTCCGTGCAGAAGGAAAATTTGCAAAACTGGTCGAAACATCTGGCGTTGCATTTCACTCGAACAAAATGGAGGCATGCCGCAAACAGATGCTAGCCGCAATCAGCGCTGTAAACCCTTGTCTATCAAAAAGTTGTCTTCATTTCGACAAAATGACATCTGTTGATAATTGGAGCGCTTTCTCAGGTAATTACAAAACCAAAAGAACGCAGTGAGCGATGGATTTCAACGAGCGTGATCGAAGACAACAGCACTTCACGTCTTTGTTCAGCTGAGTACCACGTGAACAACGTCATGCAGCCCGTTCTGTTCCACGAGGCTGTCAAGAAAATCCCAGACTCCGCCGTGGTCATTGAGGTCAGTGAGTTCGGTTGCACGTGTGCTTGCAATCTACGTCGCCACTGTCTGTCGCATGCAGCTGGCCCCTCATTGTCTGCTGCAAGCAATCCTGCGCCGCAGTCTGCCAGCTGCCTGCACCACCGTCGGCTTGTTGAAAGCAGGCGAAGAGCACGAGGTGGACTACTTTCTCTCTGCGGTCGGGCGCATCTACGTGAGCGGCGTCTCCGTCGACGCTGACCGTCTGCGTCCGCCGATTCGGTGGCCGGTGCCACGTGGCACGCCCATGATTTCGCCTCTGATTGAATGGGACCACAGCGAGCAATGGAGCGTGGCCAGCATCGACCACGGCATGCCCACTACCGCCGCCACCTCTATTACGCTAGAGCCATTTGCACCAGAGTCACCGGTATTTTTTTCATTTCATTGCTCGTGTGTGATCTGATTTCAGCAAACTGGGTTTTACTGCCGTTCAGGATCATTTTCTTCTCGATCACATGATTGATGGTCGAGCACTTTTTCCGTTCGTTGGTTACCTTTGGCTGGCGTGGCGTGGAGTTTGCAAACTTCGCCGATTGAACTACGAGCAAACTGAAGTTACTATTGAAAACTTTGAAGTGTTGCGACCGCTGATCATGACGAAGCAATGTTAGTGGTCATCTTGAGGTGGTTGCTTAGCAGAACGCAGTCAAATACAAGGGTTGACTACTTGAGTTCACTGACGCTTTCAGTGAAGTTTGACATCATCGTGGCACCAAACGGCACAGAAGTCGAAGTGCAAGAGAATGGCCAACCTGCAGCCCGTGGCAGCGTCACACTGGCCAGTCTTTCTGAAGACGCAAAGCCAAAGCCATTCCGCTTGTCAGCGTTCCAAGAGCAGCGCCAACGCGTCAGCACACACCAAGTGACGTTGCAATCGAACGACATTTACAAGTTCATGCGACTTCGCGGCTACGATTACGGACCGTCGTTCATGTAACTTGACAAATTCGTGGTCAAACTTGACAGATTCTGTCGGCGTCAAAAAAAAACACAAAACATTTCATTTAGGTGCATTCACGACGTCAATGTTCAAGAGCTGGAAGGCAGCTTCTATTGGGACAACAACTGGATCACGTTTCTCGACGCGTTCTTTCAGTACACGTTGCTCTGTGACAGACGTGAGCTGTTGCAGCTGCCAGCAAGACTCGGCTACTGCAGAATCGATCCCATCAAACATCTGCAATCGGTTGTCACGCTGGGTACGTTTTCAGATGCGTCTGTCTGACTTAGACAATTTTTTGCCGAGCTGCTTTAATTTTAGATGGCCGAAAAGTCATTCGAATGTATGGTGAAAGCTCAACTCGAGGTTCTATTGCGGGTGGTGTGGAGTTTTTTGATGCAACTCCCATGTCTGTGCAAATGCGTATGGTCACCAAAGGAACGGTAAAGTATTGGATAAAGGTTTTTATGAAATAGAGTATTTTAGCGCTCACATTTTTCAGCTTCAACTGGAGCAGATGCTGTGGGTGCCATATTATGACGATCACTGTTTAAAAGACGAGCCAGAACTGCGAGCAAAATTAACTGCTTACTATTGGTTTATTGTGAAACAAGTTGCGAAACTTGCTGAGAAATGGCCCGGAGAAATGAACAAACCTACAGTTAACGTGAACAAACTTCCTCCAGTTGATTTAACTGCAGAGTACAAAGAAAACGGGCATGAGCTCGCAAAGCTGCTGGAAAGCATTGAGAAAACCGAGAGTTTCCAAGAGATCACTGCAATTGTGACAAAGGCACTGCCCACGCTGAGTGGTGATCACTTGTATGGAGCGCATTGCATGTCACGCTCACTGCATCCACTGGTCGGCATTGTCATGCAGAACTTATCACCACTAAAAATGCGATTCATGATAATTGAGCCACGCGACAAACGACTAACAGCAGCCATTATCCATTCACAAGAGCGCTTGCCCAGATGGAAGTACGAATGTTCCATTGCTGTGCACAGCACACAGACGGTGCTGAACGTTTTTGAAGAGTCGTTTCTTGAAAAGCATGCTATTCAAACAATCGTCCATGACTTTCGCTCTCAAGACAACCCTATCGATGAAAAACAACTTGGCCAATGGGATTTGGTTGTGCTTGAGCACAGTTTGCCTGCAAATGCCACTGAATACTTGCGGCCGGTGCTCCAAGTGCTCAGACCCGCTGGATTTGCAATCGTGCTCGTCGAGAAGGAAAATTCTATTAGCATCAGTAACATACTAAGCGAGCTGAGTGGTGAAACGACGGGCAGAAAAGGTAACATTCAGACTTTTTACTTGTATTCAGTTTAACTGACACATTTTAATTTTGATTGCATTTTACTCAGCTGCATTTTAGCACTAGCTGGCAACCATCAAGAGATGGAGCGTTTGGCGGATGCAGTCGATTGTTCTGTGCTGGCATATCAGACCGACGAGTGCTTTTTGACGACCTCTTATCTGCTGCGTCGCAATGCTCAACACACTGCCCAAGATAGACGAGTTGTGCTGCCAGTTGACGATGTGCAAGAGTTCTCCTGGCTCGACCCGTTGAAACAAGCGTTAAATGATGGAGATGCAGACAATAACGAACAGCAACGAATATGGCTTGCAAGCACTGAGGTACAGGCAGTACAGAGGTGCTGCAAAGAGCAACCACAACTAAAACAATCCATTTGTCTATTCCAATTTTTGTCGCCAATTGTCAGTTTAACTGCAGGTTTTGAACAATGGCACAATTGGATTAGCAATGTGCTTGAAGGATGAGGCCAGCCGCACAAATAATCCGATTCGAATGCTCGCGGACGTCAGTTTGAATGCAGACTCGGAGCGGTTGAGCTTGCACTCCGATGAGGTGCAAGGGGTACTGAACAAAGATGTCATGATGAACTGCTACCGGGACGGCCAATGGGGAACGTATCAGGCGATTCCGCTTGCAACTGGTTTGACCATCCACAACAACTCACATTTTTTACATTCATTTATATCTGTCTCTTGTGCACGAAATCACAAGAAATTTTTATGAAAAGACCAGTTGATATATTTTTGCTTGTTCAGATGATCTGCGTGCGTATGCAGCTTCCGAGTTTGCATATGTAAACACCGCCATTCGGGGCGATCTATCCAGCTTACGGTGGTTTCACGATCCAAAGGCGGAACGGCACTACAAAGGATTTCGAAGTGACGATCAGTTGATCATGGCGCATGTACACTACGCTGCATTGAACTTCCGCGACATCATGCTGGCCACTGGCAGATTAGGGCCGGAAGCATTCCAGGGAGACTTTGAAGATCCGGCCGCTTTGCTTGGCGTCGAATTCTCCGGCATCCTCGACGACGGCCGTCGTGTGATGGGTACAATTTTTGGAAATCCTTGGCAGCGTGCCACTTTTCAACGGGTACGTTGTTTTTGCCAATTGGCTTCTCAGGCATGGTGCAGTCGCAGGGTATTGCCACGCGCCTCGTGGTCGACCCTCGTTTCTGCTGTTTGGTTCCCGATAACTGGACGCTTGAAGAAGCCGCTACACTGCCGATGGCTTATCAAACCGCATTCATGGCCTTGTGCATACGCGGGAAAATTGCAAAAGGAGAAAGCATACTGATTCACAGGTGAGTGAGATATCGTGGGTTTGTGTGCGTATCCTGCAAATCTATTGCATTTTTATTTCACATTTGTAGCGGTTCCGGTGCTGTGGGGATGGCTTCAATTTCGATTGCCTTGTACTACGGTTGCACAGTGTATGTCAGCGTGGGCAGTGAAGAAAAGAAACGCATTGTTCAGCAGCGTTATCCCGAACTGACCGATAACCGCTTTTGGTATTCATGTTCATGTTTTACTTGAGTTTCAAACAAAACGCGCTTCCACTGCTGCAGCATAACGTCTAAAATAGAATGTTCAGTGATTTGTGCGTGCGCACGGTCACTACAGACAGAATCAAAAAGCAGCCATACAATTCAGAAATCGTCTTTTCTTTTTAGCACTGCGGACACGACATATTTGCTTGAGCGATTTCCAATCAAATCCAAATTTCAGTAACAGTCGGTCAGCTGATTTTGAGCTGCACATCAAACGTGAAACGAAAGGACGAGGTGTGGACTTGATACTGAATTCACTTTCTGAAGATAAACTGCAGGTTTGTAAAATTTGCATTGTTCCGTGGAAGTTACGAATTTTACTGAAGAGAAAATGTTAACAGGCAAGTCTGCGTTGTCTGGCAAAGCACGGTCGTTTTCTCGAAATTGGAAAGTATGATCTGATGCGCAACTCGCCGCTGGGCATGAGTGCGTTCATGAAGAACATCTCATTCTGCGGCATTCTGCTGGACGCCTGCTGGGGCGAGCAGTCGTGCTGGGACGCCATCGAAATGTTCATGGAGGCTGTGCGCGCCGGTAGGGTGCAGCCGCTGCCACGCACCGTGTTCCCGTTCGAAAAGGTAGCACTGTTGCGTTCACAGGCAAACTTTCGTGGTCTCTCCGCGTTTTCTGCCCTGCTCATTTCATGTCGTTGCAGATCGAAGAGGCATTTCGATACATGAGCAGCGGGCAGCACATCGGCAAGGTTCTGATCAAGCTACGCGACGAGCAGCCGTTGTTCACGAGATCGATCCCCCCTGCAGTGACCGTGAATGCCATTCACCGCGTGTTCTGTCATCCACAACGCACCTATTTGATCACGGGCGGACTGGGCGGTTTTGGCATTGAACTTGCGAAATGGCTCGTCGTCAGAGGCGCTAAAAAGTACGATCAATTGTATTTCATCAATCAAGTACATAACTCCATCTAATTCTTGCACCAGAACGCATTAAAACCTGCAAGCTGACGTCACATTTTAACATTAGGAAAAAGTGCGCTCTCTGCGCAATCCGCTCGCTCGCACATGCGCATGATTGAATTGTTTTCAATGCAGGCTAATACTGACCAGTCGCACGGGAAAGTTGAATCACTATCACAAATTCTGGATAAGTCAATGGAAACAGCATTACGATGCTGATGTCACTGTGGACACCAGTGATCTGTGCGAGCAGACAGCAGTGAATCAGTTGATTTGTGGATTGAAGCAGGGCAGTGCCCACGAGCTTGGCGGTGTGTTCCACTTGGCCATGCTGCTGCATGATGCCCTCATAGAGAACCAAACCGTCGCCAACTTCAAAGAGACTGCCCGTGCAAAATACTGGGGCACAAAACATCTGGACGAGGCTACACGCAAATACTGCGGCACTCACTTGCAATGGTACGTGCATAATTTCTACTCAACTAAAACTCGCACAAAATGCTAAATTGTACAAAGAATACTGAAGTGAGAAATGAGACAATAACTGAGACAATCATGAATTTTACGCATGGGAGGAAAGCGAGGATTCCATTGCTGATGCGATTGTCAGGTTCGTGGTGTTTTCGTCGCAAACAGCCGGTCGCGGCAACAGCGGACAGACAGCGTACGGCTGGGCGAACAGCGCCATGGAGCGCATCATCGAGCAGCGTCACCACGATGCGCTGCCTGCCGTCGCCATTGAGTGGGGTGCCATTGCTGACGTTGGGGTGGTCGTCGAAAAACTAGGAGGTTCGTGGGCAATTCAGTGGAGTATGGTGTTGGTGTGGCACAGTGGCAATGCTATTGAGTGCACGCTTGAATTGTTTTCTGTTCATACTTGTCAGGAAGCAACAACACAATTGTCGGCGGCACACTACCGCAGCGAATCACCAGTTGCCTTCAATGTTTGGATGCATTGATGATTTGGAACAAACCATTGGTCGGAAGTTTCGTACAACCAGAAACGCTCAGCGGGAGGGGCTCGCAAAAAGAAGGTTTCGCAATTGTTCCAGTGTGAAACAGACAAGAAAACCTGTGCAATGCCACAGTGAAATGCCAAGATATACCATTTTTCGATTTTGTAGGCGATGTGCTTGACGCAGTTGCTAGAATTCTGGGAATGAAAAATGTTGATCAAATGAACTTGGATGCAAAACTCGGCGATCTTGGCATTGATTCGTTGATGGGGCTTGAAATCGTGCAAGTGCTGGAGCGCAATTATGATGTGGTACTCTCCATGAAAGACATCAGAACAGTCAGTTTGAGCGCATCAGTATATTTTTATTTATTGATCGTTACAAATTGAGAACGTCACTTTCCAAAAGTGCAGATGACACTGCGTGGTTTACGTGAGGCTGCAGGCGGTGGTGAGAAGAAAACTGCTGCTACAAAAGCAAATGTTGCTAAGAAAACTACATCGCTCGATGCTATGCAGTTTTTCAAGTATGACAAAACGAGCGTTTTGGCGTTACAAACGACCACAGTAGGCAGCCGTTGAAGTGTTTTTCAGCATTCGTTTTACCAAAGAGGACGTCAACGATGACTTACTACAGCACTTGGTCAAAGTGAACAATGTCGACGATGCTGTTGACTTGCCGACTGTCTATTTCATCCACGCGATCGAAGGCATCGCTGCGCCGTTGCGCACGCTGGCAGCGAAAGTTAAGGGCGCACCAGCGTACTGCATTCAGTGTACGCCTGAGACGCCAACTGCTTCGATTGAGAAAATGGCCGAACATTACGTCAAGGTACAATCTGGATTCTTTTGTACGTTCATTTTGAACTTACGACTAAAAATCGGAATTCCATGTTCAGCTACTCTGCGACCGCCACAAACAGCCACACAGTAAGATACACATTGTTGGTTATTCGTACGGGGCGTGCATAGCGTTCGAAATGGCGTGTCAAATACAAATGTGGACTGGCAAGAACCAATTGAATGAAAAACTGCTGTCGATAACGCTTTTGGACGGGTCACCAAAATATTGGCAGATATATCGAAACGCATATCGTCATGCCTACGGCGTCTCAAATGAATCGGCTGCTTTAGGTCTGAAATGTGTTGACTTGCAATCGTAAACCGTCCGTTGCTGGGCTTTCCGACATGGACACATATTTCATAATGTTTTGGATTGTTCGAATTTCTTTTGCAACGTACGGCGTTTTAACGGGTTTAAAACTTTCAGACGCAACTCAACTGAAATTGCTAGAAACAGAGCTGCTGCTGGCGTTTGGCAAACGGTTTGGTGTGTACGATGTGGAAAATCAAGAGCTGATGCAGCTGGCAGATTGGGACGCACGCATGGGCACAATGGTTGACCGGCTGGTTGCTGTGCCCGATTCAGTGTTTCCATCACGACAAATCGCCGCGTTTGCGTGTCGCACAATCAGGGACAAAGTGATATGTGTTGACAAGTAGGCTGGCAATCGCTAACAAACTTTTTGTTTTGCTTGAAGATGGTTTGAAGTTTTCTTTTACATGCAGACGTCATTAACATTTCCGTTTTTTCTGCTTTTGATTTCAACCGGATCATCGATTGAAAGGAGATGTAACTTTGATAAGAGCGACACAGACGATCAGCACAACAAAACAAAACGACATCCCCCACGATTATGGACTTTCAGATGTATGTTCTATTCACGTGTCCGATGTCCATGCTTATAGATGTGGCCTTTTGCCTATTTTTCAGTGTGTCAAAGTCAACAAGTTTTCTGAGTGTCAATTATTTTGTGTTGCAGTATGTTGATGGCAAAATTCGCATTCATTTGATTGACGGGGACCACGAATCGCTGGTGCAAGATGACATTGCTTCAACATCAACTGCTGAAATACTGAACAAAATCTTTTTGGGTCCATTCGAATAATGTTTTTTTATCATTCACTTTATAATCGCGCAGAACACTTTTTTAGTTTGACACTATTTCATTTTAATGGGCACTGATGTTTCCGTAGTTTCAAAAACGTTCCACATAAACAATGTGCTCCGGCGCAAATCTGGATTTTAGACAGAAAAGGGGACCAATGCAAGAAGTTTTTTGTTCATTTCTGGGTGTTTTCGATTTTTGTCACTGCATTACAATATTCAAGCACAAAAATAAAAAAATGGTTACACAGCGGGGAGTTGAGGTTTTGATTTGAGGAGGCTGCCTACACGCAGTTTCACAAAATCACCCTGCACTCAGCAGGCATTGCACGATTTCGCGCAAACGTGCTGCATGCGACTGCACATGCCAATGCGCACAAACACCGCACAACCAACCAGCTGGTCAAAGCATTCCGATTTGAAAAGTGTCACTTCTGCAAACCGGTTTTAATCAATTGTCAAGTGTTTTGAATATACGATTCAATTAGAAATCTGGTTCAAACAGATTCAATTCAAGCAAACCGGAGCACAGACGACAGGTTGCCGGACAGATCTCTTTCATGACCACTGATTCTGACTTATGAGTGCAGTAGCCGAAGAAATTTTCCATGATGTCGCAATCTTGTCGTAGGTCTCGGCAGTTGTTTTTGCCACCTGAAAATAAACATGCCTATGCTTATTATTGTAAACGAACGTTTCAGAAAGATCTCAGTAAAGTTGTTTCGCAAACAGCCGTTTTTTAATTGAAGCATTGAAACGTTTCAAAAACTGTGGCTGCACTTGTTGTGGTGGTTGGTCGTTTTGGCTTGTGAAAACACCAGGGAACTTCAGGTTGTGATGGGTCCCAGCAGCATTTACGCTTCAAGCACTGTGCTTCTGTGATTCCCTGCCAGCCACAATCGGCTCGTTTCCGGCTTGACATTGCCGCTTTACATGCCGCAGAAACTGAAACATTTCCACGATTGTAGCTGAGCCTGTTGCAGTGTTGCCTGTTAAATGCAAACATTGATGCAGTTCCAAATGATAATATCGATATGTTCCTGTTAACCGCGTTACATATTGTATGTATTGTGGATTTATTCAAACGTGTCCGGACTAAAATGACGTCATTTGTTTTAAAAACGCCCCTTTGTCAAAGTACAGGCTCTAAAATGAAAGTTTGGTGTGACTGATTCGACATTCACCATTTGTTTGCGGGGAAAATCGGCAAACGGAAAATCTGGTTTCATGGGAACGGCAAGCGCATGTTTGGCGGCACATGACGTCATTTCAGTGGGACACGTTTAAAAATAGGTCATACTTGGTTTTTGTTCTATTTTATTTTCTTTTACGAAAAAGCCAGAAACACCGAGAAAATGATAATATGGCCGATTACCGCTGGTTGTTGGACGTGGTTTTCCACCGCCGGTGCTAATGGAGCAAAAATTGCACGATTTTGCACAGTCTCGTTTCATGGATGCTTGCGAACGACACAAGCCAGAGACAGAGGCCATGAGACGGCAACTGGAACGACGGTCACGACAGAACAAACTGCCGCTCGGTGCAGGCTTGAAAAGGCCTGTCACACCTGGACAGACAACCGAAAACACGCTGTCAACTGGTCAACATCTGCTAACAATTATAAGCTGATACAAAAGCCCGATACTTGCAGCTGCCCGCCCATAAATCATCAGAATTTATGTACCTGACGATTTGCACTTGTAAAGTCGGTTGATCTTGATGACATCAATTTTGCTGACGCCCCTCCGCTGGCCGATCTCCACGCCCCGTCGTTTGGGCACAATCGTCGGTGAGCCATCACGACTGAAATACGTGGGCCCGTAATGCATCACAGAGCCTGCGTTTGAAGTCAGCATAACCAACGTTATTCATTCATGCAGCACGTTTTATCATGCAGATGCGCGAGCGAGCGGACAGCGCATCATCACGCATTATATGAGTGGACGTGGACCAGCGAGCGTTTTCAAAATTTACTCGCTGTCCTGCAGCAACTAGCATACATACGATGTAGATGCTGCAAACTTGTAACTGTGCGCACGAAGAGACCTGCCAAAGTTGCAACTGTGCCGAGGAAAAATCTCCGCAAGACGTCTTACGTATCTAGATACGTTCCAGACGCGAATTATATATTCTAAAAACAGTGTTACTTATTCTTGTTTTTCCTTTTTGTCATCAGATGTGTTCGCCCTTTCAATTTTTATCGCCACTGTCACACTCGAAGAAAAATGCAATTTCTCAGTGTAATTTCATCTTTAATAATCACCTTGTACTTAGCAAAAAAGATTTGGATTTGTAAGACCAACTTCCACTTTTTGAATGTTGTTTCAAACTAAAACGAATTGTATATGATTCTTATTTTCATGTGTTCTTATTTACCGCATAACTTTTCCACTTTTTCATTCATATTCCGCCTTTTAAATGCGCAATGAGCGCTCTTTTCTCTGACACATTCAAGCGTAGTGAGGATTGTAAAAATGCACGCACCGTAATCGTATGGTGCACCAAGATCGGTGATTCGATTGGAGCCATATTTCTGGAATTGATCTGCAAACAAGCATTCTTCTCAGCGACGTTCAGGCTTGGACAAGTTTGGTTGGCCACTTGCGTTGCGAGTCACCTTTCTTGCCCGATTGAACGTTGTTCCATTTGATGGTGACAAAGTTGTCGCGGTCAGTGCGTGACTGCTCGTGGAAGAAACCAAGCGCGTGCATCATTTCGTGCTCGATGGTGCCTTTCTCAAAGCAGCCCTCATCCAACGACAGCCGTTGTTGGCCTCCTATACTGCGTTTTTTTGTATCGCTTTTATATGACAGTGTTGTCGAAGTGTTCAACTCACCCGCTCTGCCAACCATCGAATAGCAGCCTCCGTCTGGCACAATGAATAAATAGTCGCGATCGGTGCTCTTTTTCGGCACAAATTTCACGCACGTCCGCTCGTGGTATTCGGCGATGGCAGCGGCGATGGCAGCGCGACTGAACATTTCACTTTCATCCGTGCACGTGCGATCTCGCAGATTGGTGATCAGTTGAGCAAATCAACGAGGCGCCTGGAAAGTGAGCGCTCGCTCACCTGCGTGCCGTGTACTGGTTGGAGATGGCGTAGGGCACTCTGCCGCGCGGCCACAGCTGGTAGCGCTTGAGCACTGCGTTCCGCTGGAGGCCGCTGCGCGACGCGGCCAGCTGCGGATTCAGGAACAGCTCGACCGTGCGCGCGTTCAGGCCCGCATTCGCAATGTCACCCTCGAACAGATTCGGCTTCGCAAACTGCTCGTTCGTGATCGCGCCGCTGCTCAGCAGACTGCGTGCCAAGTTGAAATCGCGCGACGACAGGGTGGTCTCCGTGTTCGGGAGGTGCGTGTTGATGAACTGAACGCAGATGAAAGTTGTGTGCGCAAAACAGGAGCAAAAGAAAAATATCCAAGCATATTCACGTTCACTGAAACAAAGAACTGATCAAGATAGTGAGGGTTTAGGTTAGTTGTTTGTGTAAGTAACCACTGTAATTGCTGAAATGACGCATTACAATCTTAAAAGTGAAGATTAAAAATACGCTGCATGAAAAACACAGGCGCACTGATTGTTAGGTTTTTTGTTGCGAAATTGTTCGACATGGTTTCTGTTTAGTTTCCGGTTGGTAAAAAGCAGTGAGGTGGTAAACGTTTTACCTTGCTCGCGAACGATTCTGGAAGCAGCCATTGGACAGCAACAAGTATCACTGGCACCTTCCACCACATTTTTGCTGCATCCCGATTATAGTCCCAAACAGTTTTGTTTCAAAAAACTTCGCGAAACTTTTTTGCTCTTTTCGTCCGCTTTGCTTTCGAGTACTTATTTCATGTGGTACTACAAAAAATGCAATTTACCGCCTACGTAATGTTCTGCTTATTGTTGCAGGTGTTTCTTGAGATGTCACGTCTCACGTTGTGCGTGCACTTTTCTGGGCTGCTTCTCAATTGTTCATCATTTTCAGATTGGTTTTCTCTGTGTTGCATGAATTGAACGCTTGTGGTCGCTTGCTGACAGCGTATTGAATTTGTAAGTTCAAATGTGAATTGGTAAAACGTAAGATGACTGAATAAATTATTATCTAAAAATGCGGGAGACGCATATAAAAGGAGGAATATGGCTTTGTCTAAGCAGTGAGAGACTTGGCTCGACAACTCTTTTCAAGTCTCTGATGTGGTACACACGGATACAAGTACATAAAAGCTATATTTTTGCGCCGCGTTTGTTTTACTGAAAAGTGTAAAAAGTTTTAAAATCATTTTTTAACTGTCCTTTCCAGTTTAGTCCGAAATCACATCATGTGCGAAATTCTGTGCAAATTCTGTGCAGAACTTGTGTAAATCAAGAATCTGTAAATTCTGTGCAAAAACAAAAAAATCAGAGACTGCAAAACATTGTTTCATGTGGTTTTATCGTTGCTAACGTACGCATCGCTGTGTACACACCAGCATCAGTGACAAAAAGGTGTTATCTTCCGTTGATTTTCAGCCTTTTTACCAAACTCTAGTGGCAGGATAAACTGTCTGTCCCGTGAGTCCTTGCCTTTGCCACAGAATGCGTTCCCCAATGCCTCTGCGATACACTTTGTCCTGGGCAAACCAGTATCAGCGATCTGAAGTCTGATCGTTGTTTTAGTGGTTTTAGTGGTCGCTAAATGCCCGAAATACCGCAAAAGTTTTAATTGTCTACAAAGTATTATCTTTCTTATTAATCGTGACCCAATATGCGTTTGCACGCACAGATAGAGAAAATGTTTCATGGCTGCGCGGCAATTTTAAATGAGCAAAAACTTAACGTATTCTGACGACAGATTCGTGCAAGAAATTGAGAAAAAACCAGTCAGAATGTTTTTTCACTAAACAAAATTTATTTCAATTCATATTCGAACTACGCTCTGGCGCGAAACATTTTTTCAGTGTGCGGCTTTTCCACACATCATTCAACATTACTAAGCCTCCTTCGTACGAAAAGATTATACATGTGCAACCGAAATAGTGAATAAACGGCGCAAAAATATGGCTCTTATGTACTTGTATCCGTGTGTACCACATCAGAGACTTGAAAAGAGTTGTCGAGCCAAGTCTCTCACTGCTTAGACAAAGCCATATTCCTCCTTTTATATGCGTCTCCCGCATTTTTAGATAATATTCTGACTTTTAAATAAGTCCCGAAGGTCGAACCAAATTCACATCTCGTTGGTCACACATTCTTCTAAACCCCGGATACCTCAGAGTTTTCATTTTTCGTTTTTTGGGCCGATTTCGCCTATGCTATTTCTACGGCCGATTCGCTCGAAATCGTTACGATTCAGTATCTAGAGTTGCTCACAAAAAACCAACCCAAAATCCGGGATCAGTGCATTGAATTACTCTGGAAAACAACCTTTTCTTGTTTTTCGTTTCTAGACCGATTTCGCCAACTTCCACGGCCGATTCGCCCGAAATCGTCACGATTCAGCATCCAGAGTTGCTCACATAAAAAAAACTAACCCAAAATTTGTGATCAGCGCATTGAATTACCCTGGAAAACAACCTTTTCTTGTTTCTCGTTTCTAGACCGATTTCGCCAACTTCCACGGCCGATTCGCCCGAAATCGTCACGATTCAGCATCTAGAGTTGCTCACGTAAGAAAACTAACTTAAAATTCGTGATCGGCGCATTGAATTACCCTGTAAAACACTCTTTTCTTGTTTTTCGTTCGTGGACCGATTTCGCCGATTTCCACGGCCGATTCGCCCGATATCGTCACGATTCGGCATCTAGAGTTGCTCACGTAAGAAAACGAACCCAAAATCCGTGATCAGCGGATTGAATTACCCTAGAAAACACTCTTTTCTTGTTTTTCGTTCCTGCACCGATTTCGCCAACTTCCACGGCCGATTCGCCCGAAATCGTCACGATTCAGCATCTAGAGTTGTTCACGTAAGAAAACTATTCCAAAATTCGTGATCAGCGCATTGAATTACCCTGGAAAACCCCCTTTTCTTGTTTTTTGTTCCTGGACCGATTTCGCCAATTTCCACGGCCGACTCGCCCGAAATCGTCACGATTCAGCATCTAGAATTGCTCACGTAAGAAAACTAACCCAAAATTTGTGATCAGCGCATTGAATTACCCTGGAAAACACTTTTTTCTTGTTTTTCGTTCCTGGACCGATTTCGCCGATTTCCACGGCCGATTCGCCCGATATCGTCACGATTCGGCATCTAGAGTTGCTCACGTAAGAAAACTAACCCAAAATCCGTGATCAGCGGATTGAATTACCCTAGAAAACACTCTTTTCTTGTTTTTCGTTCCTGGACCGATTTCGCCAACTTCCACGGCCGATTCGCCCGAAATCGTCACGATTCAGCATCTAGAGTTGCTCACGTAAGAAAACTAACCCAAAATTCGTGATCAGCGCATTGAATTACCCTGGAAAACACTTTTTTCTTGTTTTTCGTTCCTGGACTGATTTCGCCGATTTCCACGGCCGATTCGCCCGAAATCGTCACGATTCAGCATCTAGAGTTGCTCACGTAAGAAAACTAACTTAAAATTCGTGATCGGCGCATTGAATTACCCTGGAAAACACCCTTTTCTTGTTTTTCGTTCGTGGACCGATTTCGCCGATTTCCACGGCCGATTCGCCCGATATCGTCACGATTCGGCATCTAGAGTTACTCACGTAAGAAAACTAACCCGAAATCCGTGATCAGCGCATTGAATTCCTACGGACTAAACATTTCTCCTATTTTTCGTAGCTCAGACAAAATTTGTAAGAGTGAAAAACTGATACCCAGTCAAAATGCTACCAACTTTAAAAAATGCACAATTTTGACCCCAAAAAATGTCCGGGCAAAAAAATAAACTAAATTTTCAGAATCTACGGATGAAATTACCCTAGGAAAAAATTTTGTTCAACTGTGAAAGTGTCCCAGCTAAAAACTGAAAGGGCGAACACTTAAAACCAGGTGAAAACCCTCCCAACAATTAAAAATGCCCAATTTTTTACCCAAAAACAGGGTCTGGGTAAAAAATTAACCCAATTTTCAAAATCTCCGGGTGGAATTACCCCAGGGAACATTTTTGTTCGACTGCGAAAGTGTCGCAGGTAAAAATTTAAAGGGCGAACACATGTTGATTACATACCAGAAAAAAAAAAAATACCAAGGAAAATAAGTAACATAAATTTCAGAATAGGTTTTTCGTGTCTACAGCGTATGAAAAATAGTCGGATAAAAATTTTTTCGCGGCTCCAAGCACAACTTTGGGTGTTCGTTTCGTGTGCACAGAACCAAGTTTGTGGCTTATACTATGCTCGCTGGACGCAGCGAGCAAATTTGAAAAAAGCGCGCGAGGGAATATTCAGCCATATAATGCGTGATGCGCTGTCCGCTCGCTGGCGCTCGCTCGCGCATCCGCATGATTTATTGTGAAGACCGAAAAACTGTGACTCTTGGACAATGTCGATGGATACGTCAAACGCACCAATTGAAAACAAGGAAAACAAAATTTGACAAAACTGGCATTTCAAGTCACATGACTGTCTGTCCATTACCTGACGAGTTCGATTCTTCTTGTGCAGTTCAATTTTTATTCAGCCATTGTTATCGGGGTTTGAAAAAAGCAGCACTTGTTTGTGTGCGGCAGTGCCTTCTGCGGTTTGCCTGAGCGCGTCGCTCCATTGCGACCAAGGTCGCAGTTGACAGGGTGCTGCGTGCAGTTGTTTGTTCATAAATCTGCTGCTCAGCCAGTGAGTCGTTTTCTCCAGCTCCTCGCGAGTGTGCCTTTGAGCTTTCGTTCTGCCCGAATACCACATGCCGTGCACTTCGATGCCCTTGGAATTTTAAAAACAATGAGATTAGCGCTAACAGAACATCGAGACCAAAGTGATCTCTTCTGAAAAAATCACTTGGAAACGACTATTTCTAATTTTATTCGTCGTTCGCACAGAACTTCCCACAGGGGAATCAAGCAAATGACGAAAGTGAATGTCTCTTTGAAGACCGAGTACAACTGAAGTACGGAATGCATACGGACCACCTTGAAGATCAACTCTTTCTGCGCGATGTTGAGCGGTTTGTTCGACATGGCGCCGTAGTTGACGAGTCGTCCAGCCGGCTGGAGACACGCAGCGATCTCGCTGGCGCTGGCGCCGCCGACGCAGTCGAGCGCCAGACGTGGTGCCCCGCCGAGCACACGCAGCATCTGCGGCGCACTGGCACGCAGCTGCACGTCAGTCATCACCAGGTCGGCGCCCAGCGCTCGCAGCTCCGCAGTCAGCGCTGCCGTCTGCTGCTCGTTCGCACGCGCGCGAATCACGTTTGCAGTGCGCCAGCGGAACAGCCGCGCCACTTGGATCACGTAACTGAAAGTCAACTATTGTGCTCTTCTTCTTTTAAATGAAGCTGCGCATTCATTGGTTTGTTGCATGCGTGGTAGATAAAATTGACAGACCGTCCGACGGCAGAGTTTGCAGCATTCTGCAGCACTATGTCGCCCTCGTTCAGCTGCACAAAGTCATGCAGCAAATAATAGGCGGTCGGAGGGTTGATTGTCATTTGAACGGCCGTTTCAATCGGCAGTTGCTTGTCGATCTGCTTTGGCAAATATATCGAACTGTTTTAAAGTTAGGGCCATAAGGCCACCAGTGTTTCTGATGCGTTCCAAACTTCTAAACTTGACAACCTTGAGCACGTCGACCGTGTCGACAACCTGTGCCGTTTGCCATGTTCCTAGTCCCGCCAAAAACGGGATCACCCAATCGCCTGCTGCGATGCCACTGACCGATCGACCGACCTGAGCGCCAACAAAACTTCAAAAACGTTGTTGTTTTTTATGAACGGTCATGAATAATGTTTCTGTCATTTAGCTCGCCTCTTCTACAACAGCGACTCCCTCCCGGCCAGCAACAAACGGTGGCTTTTGATTGCTTGGATAAACACCACGAATCATGGCAAGGTCAGACGGGTTGATTGTGGCCGCAAGCCATCGAAGTCGAATCTGGAAACTGCGAGTTTGGCAATCAATGCAGCAAACAAACATGAAACCAGCGACAAACGTGGGGCACCTGATCTCGTCCAAGCTCATACGGCAGTTCAAATTCACGCTCAGTCAAAACTTTGTTTGGATCGCCAAACTCTGACACAATCAACTGCATCGATTTGATTTTCTTCATTATGTGTTTTTCGTTGTGAACACAAATTCAGAAATTTTTTTTTGATTTTTTCAGAGACATCAGGAGAGAGAAGAGAGCAACAAACACCACATTTGCTGATAAAGTGTTTTGCTTATCTACCTCGCAATACTTTTAATCGCATGGCACTAACCATATTTTACATTGATGCTTCATTGGAGAATAAAACAATATGCACCCCGCATGGAGTTTTGTAAAGCACATATGTACGTACATTTTTAATAAAAAATAATTCCATTTAGCCCATATGAGATCAAGGTACACTGTACCAGTGCTGTTCTTAGTATATTTGACTATCACAAAATTTGCGTCAAATAGATGGTATGTATGTAGATGCATGCATAAATGGGGGGGGGGGGGTACAATTCCGGCCCGCTAATTCCGGCCTGAAGAATTCCGGCCCGCTCATTCCGGCCCGAAGAATTCCGGCCCGAAGAATTCCGGCCCGGAGAATTCCGGCCCGGAGAATTTTCGCCAGTACGAACAATATTAAACCACACGAAGTGATTTTGGTAATGAAATAATAAAATAAAAATATCGATGTTCACATGTTACAGTGTATTTTCAATGATGTTCGTCCTGTTTGCTTTTTTGGAAAGTGAAACCTTTTGGATGAAAGAAACTACAAATAAATTTTTAAATTTTTTTATCATGAACAGGATTTGTGACCCTTTTACCTTATCAAAAAGGCTTGGCTTAGGATTAGGAACCTACAACAAATCACTGCAAGCAAGTTCTAAACAAAAAAATATCACTTAAGAATTTATTTACCAAAAATCACTTCGTGTGGTTTAATATTGTTCTTGCTGGCGAAAATTCTCCGGGCCGGAATTCTCCGGGCCGGAATTCTTCGGGCCGGAATTCTTCGGGCCGGAATGAGCGGGCCGGAATTCTACGGGCCGGAATTTCGCGGGCCGGAATAGTACACGAGCCCATAAATGCGGTGTGCATAAAAAGTCAAGTTATCAAAGTGACTGGAGCAGGAATCGTGTTGAAATGCGCCGCTGCTAGCAGAACTGCAGCTGAGGCCGTTCCGTGGTTGCGGCTGTGTGCTCGGTGGTGCTTGCAGACAGCCGGTTGCGTTTGCGCGACATGTGCACGCAGCTGGCACGACGCACCCGATAGCGCAGCTGCGCAGAGCGTATCTCAGCAACGATGTACGCCAGCAGTCTGTGCCAGCCGACCACAGCGTTCGCCTCGCTCGCGCACAGGCTGATGCCGATGGGCGTGCTGTTGTGAGTGTGCGCAGCGTCGTCGCAGTCGACCGAGTAGCGCGTTGTGGTCGGCGTGGGCGTGGCACTGCTGTTCAGTTGGTGCGAGTGGCAGCGGATGCGCGTCAACGCCGCCTGCACCTGAGCGCGGTCCATGCGCAGCACCTGCTGAGTGACGGAGTCCTTGAAGCGCCCGAGCATCTCACTCGACAGCAACACTGGTGGCTCCCGGCTGAAGTGCGCTTCCAGCAGCTCGCAGATCAGCACGTCCACGAAACTCAGGTCTTTTTCTTTGCAAAGGCCGCTGACAACCTGTGATTGTGAAGACGAAGAAAATTTCAATACGGTATTCTTTGATTCAACACACGTCTACACACGCATTGAGTCACAGAATCTAAAAATTTTGTTACAAATTGGCCATCTGTGTTACGTGATAGAAGCGTTTGCAAGTAAACTTGTCTTCTAAAAATAATCCATTATGTTATGTTCAATGAAATTAATTTGTTTACCTGATTGAGGAACAAGGCAATTCGTTCGCTGATGCTCTGGAAGCGTTGTGCGCACATTTCGGCGGCGGCGGCAGACGGATTGAGCAGGGTGGGTGTGATGGTGTTCGCGAGCAGCGTGGCCGCCTGCGCGTTCTGGTTGGTGGCGTTTGACTCGCGCGGCAACGACAGCGAGCTGCTGCTGTGCTCGTGTCTGCCGAGTGCTGGCGACACGCGCTGCATCAGCTCGTTCGTGCCGCTGCGTTGCATGTCCGACAGAATGTGACCGCCGAGCTGTTGCGCGTTGTGCGCGCTGTACACAGCAGCCCAGGTGCTCGTGATCGCCTGCTTCTGCCCGTCCAACAGCACCAAGCCGGCAGCACCGGTCGAGCGCCGTCGTGACATGCGACGCATCGAGAGCATCGTTGCTGCGGCGTTCGCGACCGACGCACGCCCTGCGTCCGACGGCACTTTGCTGCGAAACGCAGTGCAAAATGATTGATCAACGTCAATCAATCAATCAATCAATTTTTAACTTCCAGTCCTGTCACAAAATCAATGTTGTCAAACACGACAATGTAACTTGAAAGTCGCACATAAATTTTTCATCGAACCGGTTCGAATTTTTTGTGAGCAGATGCCGCAGGCTCTGTCTCCACCGAGAATACACGAGAAAATTAGTGGCGCTGTTCATGACGACGAGGAAGGTGCTGAGCGTGGCAGTGACGTTGTACCACGGAATGTGCTCGTTCACGTTCCAGTAGAGGAAGTCGACCACGTTCAGAAAGGTCGGCAACGAATAGCAGAACAGAAACTTGCCCACGACCACCAACACCATTTTGGTCACTTGGCGCTCGCTGGCCGCTGTGCAAAAAATTGGGCAAAGCAGTTGGTCATGTCAAAAGGTCACATGTACATAATCTGTTTGTATTTTATGTTCTATTTGGGTGCCAAGACTCAATGCGCGCATTCATAGATCGGTAAGCAATTTCATGCATGACGCGGGAATTCAAAATTGGCAAACTACTCCCAAGTCCCCTAAATAGAGCCGAGCCGCTTAGGCTATTTAGAATTGCCACATAAAGACTGAAACTATGTAATTTCCTTTCTACGGCTGCACACGCATCAAGTCGCACAACCTAAAAAATATTATTGCTAAAATGCTAATATTATTGAAGAAAAAAGTTATGACGTGTGCACTGCGCGCATGTAAATCTTAACTGAAAGCGCCATTAACGGCAGTGATGTGCTAGCTAGACATGAGCCATGTGTCATTTGCGTGTGCTACGATGATGGACAGCAGCGGTTGCATGCAGACAAAGGCATGCTGCCATTCGAGAGTGACCTTGCAACCGATGGCCAGCCGGTGACTTCCTGAGTGCAATGCGTTCACTGCCGGAGACGCCGACGAGCGTGCTCGCAGTGGCCGAACGCGCCTTGGCCACGAGCGCAGTCGCTGCGTCCGAGCGGCTGTCCTTCTCTCGGATCAGCAGAATCATTTGGTAGCCAACGAAGATCAGTATTGTGAACGGTAGAATGCCTGAAAGCAAACAGTGTTTGACAATTAAAAAAGCTGCTTGATGACATTAGTAACCTAACAACGCCAAAATGAAAAAAGCACCGGCCACCGACCGCAAGTGACTAGCTGTGCGACGATTTTGTAGGCCAGTTGATAAGTGATGTTGAGACGCAACGGCGTTGGAATGTTTTGTATTCTCAGTTGGTTGTTCCCGTCTGGTGCAGCGTTGCTGCTGTTGGTGTAGTAAACGCACTGCTCAGCCGAAAGCTCAAAATGCACCGGAACGCTGTACGCAAAACAAACGACGAACACAACCGATGACACTGCCTTTGGCTGCAGATGCACCAGAGCTGCAAAAAACGGCAGCACACAAGAAATTCTTAAAGTGCAAAATTGTGTGGCATGTGTTGCGGCTGATTACTTGATCTTGATTTTAAGACAAAATACACACAACACAAACACACACGCTGACACGTGCGCTGCTGCAATACAATGCAAGATTCTGTGTTATAACCGAGTTCACTGCCATGACGAGTTCGATCCCCCCACGGAGATTGACACACCTTCAGCGCCACTGTAGCTCTTTAGAAAACATCCACGATACATATCGACAAAAAGAAGAAGTCTTCGGATTCGCTACCTTTCAGCGGTGTAACTGAAATGTCCCCCCCCTCCAATTCGAGATCGGTCTCCTCAGGTAACTGTTGCCCTTCCCCCCGACAAAAGACTGAAAGCACCAGGAAGCTCAGCATTTATTCTCGCCCAAAACAAAGCCATAGGACTGTAGCACATCAAAACACGTCCGATTCAGCTTTAAGAAAAACAAAAACATCTGAACGTACATCGATTGATGAGCAACGGTTTCAGGACAGCGTAGTATCGTACGACAGCGATCAGCACGACAAACCAGATGGCGTTCAACATGGTGCAGTACGAGATGCCGTTCAGCCACCGCGACAGATGCACGGCCGCAGGCAGGTAGACGTGGTGGGCGGCGAGAATGTCCGGCGCTGCGTATTGGCCGAGCGCACACAGCAGCAGGGCGGAGTCGGCGAGCACCAACGAACACAGCAGCGTCGTGAACGCCTGCAAAGGTGCATGCGCGCAGCGCACTCAGCACGTTCCGTTAGGAAGGAACGCTTCTGTGTGGTCGACTGCGTGCCCAGTTTGGAGCTTGATTCCCTGTGCACTTGCCTGACACTTTCAAACGTATCACGTATAACAGAGCAGAACAGAATGGCTTTCTGCGCTGGACGAAATCAAGGCAAGTTTATGATGGAAGAAAGTGCAAAATGAACGCAAAATAATATACTGCGTTTCCGGAAATCAAATGAGACAACGGCATTACGTGACAGATACACCATATGCCGCGCATTTACGCGCAAACTGAGTCCAGAGTTGACATTGCACACCGGATAGAAGCTAAACCAGACTTACCATGGCGATCTGCGACTGCTAACATGTATGTACAAGGACATGGATACCATGAACTGGCAGAATTTCAGTTATACAAAAGTTATGTTACAAACGTTATACAAAAAGTAATTCAAACAAACCTGAAGTAGTTTACAGAGTTGTTTTTCTTAAACCTTTTGAAATCCTATGAAAATTAGCAAAAAAATCGTTTGTGATCATTCTGTGATTGGCGACTCCCAATTCGAATGCAACCAATCCGCAAGTTCATAACTTGCACTGAACAGGGCTCGAACCTTGTCATATTGGAACTTTCTGATGATCACAATTGAGTAGCTGTTCGCGAGCAATGCCACCACGGAGACGACTGTCGTTGCATAGCCGCCGATCCAAACGGAGTAGCGATCGCCAGAAAAGTCGAAACACGGCAGCAGATTGCTGCTGTTGTCAGACATTATATGTGTCGTCGGAGCCACGCCAGTCGTCGTGCGCCCTATTAGCTCATTGTCACAGAGCACTCAGTGGTCTACAAAGTCAACCACGCAGCGTTCACTCTGAATGAGAATTGCCATATTCCATTTTCCAGCACGTGCTGACGTACATAACCGCATTTGTAATTCGAACATGTAAAACCATATGAAACCGAGAGGATGCTTAATGCGTGCAGAAGTATCTAGATAAACAAAACAAATGTGTTTCGTTAAAGATGTGCTGCTCTTTGTATTGCAGTGCATACGGAGCTGCGCTAAAGTACTATGAACTCCTTCGAGCGCTAAGAAGCTCATTTCTCACCCGAAATCTCAAGAGACCGCCCGGATGGCGCTGCAAAGAAACGCCTGGGTTAATTAACGTCTGCCATGTCAAGGCACGCAGAATTATGACGCTATACACGTACTGTGCGATGTTACATTGTACGCTGTAAGCACATGTTACTGTTGAGTCCATTTGTAACAAAAGTTCAACGCAAAAAAAATTCAATGATAGACAACAACTTGAATAATTTCTTGGGGGCGCAATATATACGTTTTTGCAAGTCACAAATTTTGTCTCTTGTTACGGACTGATACAACACACTGACAGAGTAGCTCGCAGTTTTTTTGCACAATTTCTGCAATTTTCTATTGCATGGAAAGGCACTTTATATGCGAATAATCACTGTCTTTTTAATGCATCAACAGCGACAATAGTAAGCGGCTTAGAAAACTTATGTGGCTGTATATAGCTAAAGCTCATGGGCTATGAAATTACTCTTAGAATATACATACTAAACATCACGTTGAAAACAGTGTTTCAGTGTGTTTTTACTAGTTTTTGTAGACAGCAACGTAGAAAGTTCAAAAACAAATGCATCGATCAACTTTTACAAAAGCCCCGAAGCGCTGGACAGATTTTCCGTGCCGCACGGCGCACGATCAGGCACTTCATAAAATTAAAAGGTGCTTGCGGTTGTTTGTTGTTGTTGGGCAATCTGCTCAGGAGCTCTTCATTGCACGACTTACTTTCGCTACACGGAGCACACAGCACTGACATCAGCGCTGCGTTTGCTATTAACGAACGCTCTGTCCTCATGTTGATAACAAGTCAGTGTTCAACAGAAAAAAACGCATTTGGCTCTGAAGTTTTAATGCTTTTAAGTTGCTCACCGGGCGATAAAAAGTTTTTCCCGCACGCGGGTTATTAAAATGGGTACGTGAACTGGATTTTGTTTCACAAAATCAAAATGTACGATTAAACTCACCATGATGACGCAAGATTTCTTCTTTCGCAGCTTGCAACGAGCAGATAATAAATTGTGTAAAGCAAAGTTTTATATGTGGTTAGCAAGCATGACTTGTTCTTTAGACCGTAAATAATAACCTGCACAAAAGTTTGGCAAACTGCACTCCAGCACAATGTGGCTTACCCACTTTTAACAAACGCCCTTGAAAAAAAAATGAGTTTAAAACAGCCGGACTAGTGCGTGCCGCAACAGCTGGCATCAACACATTATTCATTCTTGCCGTTTTTGTATCATGTATCGGTCGTTTATTTTAGAGAATTTTGTGGCCCATTCGACTGACCAGGCAGACCTCTATCATAAGAACGATCCCGTCATTCGAGTAAATTGAGTAACGGTGTGCCAAGCAAGGAGACAACTCGCTTGTGCTGCATGTCGCCTACAGAGCAAGCGCGTTTTAACGAAATGTCTTCGTTGAGCTAATTTTATTGGGCACACGTTTTTCTGTTTTTTTTGCAGCCTGTGCTAGAATCAACACCCGCCATTTTTTAAGAGTGGCGATAAAAAAACTGAGCAAACACCAGCGAGGCGAGATAGGCGTGGCATGTGGCTTGTTCATTATGGCTCATGTGCGTGTGCACAGCTACTTTCATAAAATTGTGTATCTATCATCAGCTATATAGTTGCATTTTATACTTCCCTTTCTGTTTGCCATCTGCAGATTTGCACAAAAGCTACTGAAAATACAACAGTGAAACATTTCACAAAGTTAACGAAGTATCAAAATTGTATGCAATCAAACATGCTAAAAAGAACCATACCTGTATTACCACAGTCCAGAAGTAATCGATCACCATTTGATTTTTGTAACTCGACAACAATAGTTTACAGAATTTGAAACCCAGAACAAAAAGTCAAATGATAAAAGATTGAACAAACAGCAGTGTTATATCATTTGTTTTTGTTAGATTTTAATTTCATAAGTGTTAGAAACTGTATTTGTTAAATTCCAAAACAATTAGTTTTCTCTCCAGAGCTGTGCTCTTTGTTTGGCGATAACATAAAAATCGTCAAAGACGCCAACTCTGTGGAGAACGCCGCGTATTCGCTTTTTGCTTTTGAGTAACCATGAATTGAGTGCCAGAAACGAAATAGAAAACTAATTATCTAAAAATGCGGGAGACGCATAAAAAAGGTAGAATATGGGCTTGTGTAAGCAGTGAGAAACTTGGCTCGACAACTCTTTTCAAGTCTCCGATGTGGTACACACGGATACAAGTACATAAGAGCCATATTTTTGCGCCGTTTATCATGCGGATGCGCGATCGAGCGAACCGAGCGGACAGCGCATCACGCATTATATGAGCCGTTATACCCCAGCGCGCGTTTTCCATGTAAAGATAATGTCGTGCAGCGAGCACAATATAGGCTGCGACCAAATTTTCGCGACACACAAACGAACATCCAAAGTTGTATGGTGTGCCGCGGAAAATTTTTTTTCGAAGGACTTCACATACGTTCTAGACACGAATTACCTATTCTGAAATCCGTGTTACTTATTTCTTTTGGTATTTTTTTTCTGGTATGTAATCATATGTGTTCGCCCTTTCAATTTTTACCTACAACATTTTCACAGTTGAAAAAAAATGTTTCCTGGGGTAATTCCACCTGGAGATTTTGAAAATTGGGTTAATTTTTTGCCCCGACCCATTTTTGGAGTAAAAAATTGGGCATTTTTCAAAAATCGAAGGGTTTTTACCTGGTTTCAAGTGTTTGCCCTTTCAATTTTTTACCTGCGACACTTTCACAGTCGTCCAACAAAGTTTCCTGGGGTAATTTCATTTAAAAATTCTGAAAATTAGGTTAATGTTTTGCCCCGACCTTTGTTTGAAGCAAAACTTGGGGGTTTTCAAAATTTCAAAGGATTTTATGGGGTTAGAAGTGTTCGTCCTTTTAATTTTTGTGTGTTAAGTTGTTCCAAAACCAAACAGCAAAGTTTCCTGGGGTAATTTCATTCGAATATTTGAAAATCAAATTATTTTTTTGACCGACCTTTGTTTGGAGCAAAATTTGAGGTTTTTCAAAATTTCAAAGGATTTTATGGGATTAGAAGTGTTCGTCCTTTCAATTTTTGTCTGAAGTTGTTCCAAAACCGAACAACAAAATTTCCTGCGGGTAATTTCATCTGAAGATTCTGAAAACCAGATTAATTTTTTGCCCTGACTTTTATTTGGGGGAAAATTTGAGGTTTTTAAAAGTTTCAAAGGATTTTATGGGTTAGCAGTGTTCGTCCTTTCAATTTTTGTCTAACGTTGTTCCAAAACCGAACAACAAAATTTCCCGGGGTAATTTCGCTTGAAAATTTTGAAAATCAGATTAATTTTTTGCCCCGACTCTTGTTTGGCAAATATGTCATCGAGCTATAAGCAATCACAAGGTTACCCACTACTTCTGGACTACCCTGTCTATATTGTGCACCAGAAATGGTGTAAAAAATAGGTGAACGTACAGTATTCAATTCAAAATGTTAGAAGCTTAAAATAATGACTGAACAGAGTAACGTTCTCATTTGAATCGATTCAAGCGAAATGCCACAACATCTGTCAGATTCTCCAAATCTGTGCTGTCAGAAAGACTGACCGACTTATAAAGACGCCAAAACGTTTGCGCATCACTGAGGATGGGCCAGGACCAGACATCACTGCAAACCTAACTTATTAGGTAGTTGAAAAGTTGAAAATAATCTCTAAACAAATTCATGAAGCTAGGAAAAAAGCGAACTGTATAAATGTAATGACGAACGCTTGTGTTTGCTGGTGAACGTTGTAGCCACCAACCGAGAGAACCATGGGCCTCGTTTCCTGCGGCGGATAATCAATCCAGACAAGCTGCAATTAAAAATGTAACAAATTGGCGATGCGATGCGCTGCTAGTGGGACCCACTGAAAAGGTACTGTCCCGTTTGTTATTGCAACCTGTTTGGGAGACCCTTTTGGTATATCCTGTTCCTTTTCGGTGTCCTAAAATCAGCGTACCAGTTTCTTTACCGCGGTCACCAAAAGGGACACCATTTCTCGATTGGAAAAAGCAGCCAGAATAATGTGAGCAATAATAAAATGATGATAATGTTGTTTGAGTTCGCCACCGATTGTGCCCATTTCGGCGTGTACCCCTGCGGCAGCTGGACAACGTGCTTGTTACTGTCCAGGAACGACTCGGCCGTGCGTCCCCTGTATTCCGTGAGCGCCAGTCGCTCGGATGGGTACTGTAGGTGCTCGCAGGTGCTCGCAAAGTCACCGTGGATGCTCACGCGACCACCGCAAACCAAGATGCCCACCCAACCATCGACATCTTCACAACAAAAACGTACGAACGTTTCAAGTTTTGTTTAAGAAACAAATGTTGTGAATTAATTTGATTGTTTTTTAATCCAACGCCCAAGAAAATGCGATCTATAATACTCCATTGGTGTCACCGACCGGAAGAAAACATTGAACTGGAGAGTACATGAAAGCGTGCGACACTTTTTGACACTTAGAATCTCCACTGCACCGAAAAACTGTCTTGTTTCAAATGAAAGAAGCCCAAGACGCAGACGCACGAAAGACAACGGCGGCGGCGGAATACCGTGGCGTGTTCAGCGTTGCGTTCAGGCACTTCCACGTTTCGTCCGCAACATTGAAGCGGAAGATTTTCCCCGAAACTGTTGCCTATGAATGTCTTGTTTCCAGTTTAAAAAGGAAAATACAGTAGAAGAGCTGTGTGACAACACTCACTCCATGTGGCGCATCGCTGCTATCGACAGTCAGCCCACCTGAAAAATGTCCATTTGGCGCACTTACTGCTCATGTTGCGGTGGCAGAGAAAATAAAAACTCAGAAAACCAAAGCACGCGAAAAAGTACACGGTGTCCCAAAAACATAACAAAAGTAAACGGCTCGTGCGGCCGACTGGTTGAAGTGATGAGATCAGTGAAGACGAAGCTGAAGATGAACTTGCGCCACTGCCATATGTGAATCTCGATGACGACAACCATGATTATCCCAAGTCAAAATGCTGAAGTTAGGTGATTTTTGAGTTTTTACGCATTTCTGCTGAAATATTATTGAAAAAGTAGAATTTCGGGATAAAATTTGGACATTCTTATTTATTGTTTTTATTTTTATTAATTTTGTTCTTATTTTGTGTGTGTTCCTTATTTCTAAAAGTGTTTCAAATTTCACGGCTTCACATGCAACCAGTCGGCCACACGAGCCATTTACTTTTGTTATGTTTTTTGGGACACCCTGTACATATATGAGACCGACCAACCAATGATCATCAAGTGGTTTAGGTACGAAGCTGATGTGTGGTAAAGCAGCTGGTGGTTGGTGACACCATTGCATGCAGCATATGATCTCATGTTCACCATGCGAAACAAACCATTTGCCTGTTTTTTGTGCCAAAGTTAGAGTGCTGCAAAGATACAGATCAGGGGTCGTGACAAAACACCAACCCAACCCAACACAACTTACACGTGACAAAACACCAACACCAACTGTTGGTGTTTTTTTTAATTTTAAAAGGGAGGCAAAAAAATATTTTTGTAAAATGCTCGAAACAAGCTAACAATGGACAGATCGAGCTGCTCACAAGAGAACTGTTCGCTGAGTCTGCCCCCGCACACGAGCAGAGTGTTCGGCACCGTTTCATGGCCATATCTGTCTGGCTTCGTCAACACGTCTGCAGTTGCAAATGTGCGTGCATGCTTCATAGTGCCAAGCAGCTGTAAACATGTTGGTGCTCGGCTCAAGTAATTTCGATAGACACAAATAAATTGAACAATGAAACTTGGTGCACAACGATGGCAATGCTTGCAACGTGACGTACCCGTACTTTGCTCCAGGGGCTGGAAGCAGCATGCAGTGGTCCGAAAGCATACACGTTCCACGACGCTCTCATCCAGCCTCCCCCACCTGAATTGCACTTTCAATGGCAACTTTGTGTGCTTCGGTGTTGGCGTGTTCGTGTGACTGAAAGCGCACAAACCAACCAGCGAGTATAATGAGCGACTTGTTGTCGGGCAGACGTCGCTCCACCATCGTCGTTGCCATACCGGTTTTCCACCGAAGATTCTCTATGGATTTGCGGCCGCACTTGTTTTCACCAAGTCCTGATTGGTTATGCTTGATTTTTGGGAACCTGTCTGGTCCTTTCACACAACATTTCTACTAAAAAAACAATTTAAAAAAAACAAACTGTGCCGATGCGCGGTGATATCTTCACATCGGTAAACAATCGTTGCATTTGGTGGTTGCACATAATCGATCTAAACATATGAATAATTGCAGTTTTCTAAACGGGTGCGTTGAAAATGCCAGTTCTGTTATAAGACCCAACATCTTTCCCATCTGTAACTTTGCTAAACCACTCTTTTGTGTTGTTGATCTTCCACACGTATTACAGTTAAACAACTGTTTTGTCATTGGTGATCAATACTTCAGCGCTTTTATTCACAGTGCCAACGACAGTATGCAGTTTCGGTGTATTCTGCTCCTACCTTCACGATAAACGACCAAACCAACAACGTTTGGACTCGTCTCGTGTGCAAGAGTTTCGGTATCGTGTGGTCGCCCACAACTGGGGCGTCTGCGCGATCCGTCTTGGCGCCTTAGTCGGATGTAGGAGCGCCTGGGCGACTCGGGCGACAACCCACGGCCAGGTGTTCAAGCTCGCGAGAACTGCAGCCAATCAGCAGAAGGCACGTGGTACGTCAGAGCGTGCCTTAAGACGTTTATATATCCGGCACGTCACGTCACGGCACGTCATGTATGAATGAAGACGTGCGGTAAAGTGACGTGCCGGACCATTTTAGATTTTCTGCTCATTCATACCTGCGCACGTCGACGTGCGTCGACGGACGGCAAAAAGGGAGGTATGAATGAAGACGTGACGTGACGTGCCGTGCCGGATAATTTTAGAAACGAACCTAAAAAGCCGTACGTCGAGATGCGAAAATGGTTTGATTTTCTGTATTCATTTTGTTTGTTTGCTATTTTATTCAATTATTTGAACGAATTGCGGTGATATTGCTGCAAATTAAAACATAATCATAGGATAATCAATAATAAAATTTGCTGCAACGCAGTTCTAGCCACGTTAAAATTGAAGTTTTGACAGTTTTTTTACTTGATTTCATGATTATCTTTTCGGTTTCTGAAAAATACGGTAGTTTTCAGTTTCGGTTGAAAAATTATGAAAATTTTCCTGTTCCACAGGCGTGCTAGCGTGCAGCGAACACACATGCTCACTCGACACACAGCTTGTAAAAGCTTGTGTGCATGCACTAAGATGCCCAGTACACCTGTAGCACTATAACACATGCTTGACCAGTGAGGCAAAAGCGCAACGGTTTAGTATTTCCCGCCGAAAGCAAACAACGCGTGCGGTTCAGTTCCTGGCGACTACAATTCATTTTTTGTTTCAAAAAGTTTTCACCAACAAATTTTTGCATTTGCGTCAGTAGTCAGAGACCAACAGGGAAAAGCAAACCTCCCAACTTTTCGTGACAACGTTGAAAGAACAACGAAAGTGAACAAATCTGGACAGCTTTCAAAAGAGCGGAGTTATTTGAAATATTTGAAACGCACAAATATTATTTGAAATATTTGAAACACACAAATAATATTTGAAATATTTGAAACACACAATCATAATACTAAGATAATAGTGGTGTCTGTGTGTGGCACTTTTTCGCTTTTTGAATTGCCGCTCATTTTTGCTATTTAAAAAACTGCATCTCAATTTTTTAACCTATTATCAATGCCAATTATTTTCTCAAAAACGTCACTGTTCACTACGAAGTCATCATGATACTCTTTGGTCATCTGCGACAGCGCTTTAACATGCGATTGACAAATAATGGTAATTGTTGCTGTTCACAACTTGATGACCGAAAGCGAAAATTGAAAGAAAACCAACTATGAAAAATAGTTGCGCAATTGTTTTTAAAAAAACGGGTTGCAAAACGACATCGACATTGCAAGTGCACATTGCACTTTCATTTCAAAACGTTATTTTTCAGTATCTTTTGGTTGAAAAGTTTTTGCTTGAGAACTTTTTCAAAAACAGAAAAGTTTTATCTTAATTGCGAAATCAAATACACGGGGTTGTTAATGAAGTGCATGATAAGGATTAGCTTAGAGCAGGGTGAACGGGTAAAAACATTACAGCAAAATTATAAACTTCGCACTTCAAATTTGTTTTCAACACGCGGGTTTAATTAGAAATGTGTCAGTTTAAAAAAAAAGTTCAAAATTGCAATTACAAATTACATTCAAAAACGATTTTAATAAAGCGTTGCTTTTTGTCTGTTCAATTCAATTAACTTTAAAATCGTTTTTAACGGGAACAGCAATTGACCATTAGTGATTAAAAAAGATTGTTTTTAATTTTAAAACAGAATGCAGTAAAGATAGTGTTCGCTATCAGAATATTGTTTTTGATAATTTGAACGGTAACGACCAAAGCAGCTCACAATCAAAATGCAATGCATTTTTTAGCACGGTTCAAAAAGCCAAAATCGGGCAAAATCCATTCAAAAATAATAATTGTATTTATCAGATATCAGCTAACCGTGCCGTAGGCACGGGTCAATTGGCTAGTCTATATTATTAAATTTACAAAGTGTCTGTGGCACTTTTTTGCAATTTGAATTGGCGCCCTTTTTGCTACTTAAGAAAACTCCATCTCAATTTCCTTAACCTATTTTTTATTAATACCAGTTGAGATTGCTTTCTCAAAACGTCGCTCTTCATAGCTGGAGTCATCATGATACTCTTTGGCCAACAGAGACAGTTCAGCGCAGCACAGGCAAATGGAAGCGTGGCTGATCAAAACTTGATGATCGACTGGGAAAGATGTAACAAAACCGTCTTTGAAAAAAGTTTGAAATGTTTTGTTTTTAAAAATCGGGTTGCAAAACGCACATCGACATCGGCATTGCAAGTTGCACTTTAGATTCAAAACAAGTAAATGGTATTTACAATTCATTTTCACTTTGCAAAATGTTTGGGTCATGTTGAGGTAAATGGGTAAAAAGAAGCAATGATTGCAAAACGAAATTATAAACGTCACTTTTTTGTTTCTTCTATTCATTTTCACTTTAGAAAAAAGGCTTGGCTTATGTTAGGGTAACCGGGTAAAAGAAGCATTAGCTTTTTAAAACAGGTACAGTTTTTTTAATAAAAAAAACGTTAATTTTTGTATTTTTTATTCAATCTTACTTAACTTACCAAAAGGCTTGACTTAGGTTAGGGTGAACGGGTAAAAATAGCAAAATCATAAACTTCGCATTTTCACTTTGCAAAAAAGGCTTGGCTTAGGTAAACGGGTAAAAAAGCATTAGCTTTTTAAAACGGGTAATTGAAAAAACGTTAATTTTTATGTTTTTATTCAATCTTACTTCACACACAAAAAGGCTTGACTTAGGTTAGGGTGAACGGGGAAAAAATAGCAAAATCATAAACTTCGCATTTTCACTTTACAAAAAAGGCTTGGCTTAGGTAAACGGGTAAAAAAGCATTAGCTTTGTAAAACGGGTAAATGAAAAAAACGTTAGTTTTTATATTTTTTATTCAATTTTACTTCACTTACAAAAAGGCTTGCCTTCGGTTAGGGTAAACGGGTAAAAATAGCAAAATCATAAACTTCGCATTTTTTATTTATTTAAATACGTTAAAAATATTGTATTGTAGGCGACTTCACAAGGTAAATTTTCTTCAGGGTTATTATTCAATAAATAATTTCAATACGTTTCAATAATTTCAATTTCAATACGTTACTGTTTTTTCTTTCTAAAGTCAATGCCACTTCACCAAAAAGGCTTGGCATTGATTAAGCCACATACGCTCGGGTCAATAGGCTAGTACTAATTTAATCAATCAATTATTGAATTTTGCACATGTTGACGTACGGCTTTTTAGGTCAGTTTCTAAAATTATCCGGCACGGCACGTCACGTCACGTCTTCATTCATACCTCCCTTTTTTGCCGTCCGTAGACGCACGTCGACGTGCGCAGGTATGAACGAGCAAAGAATCTAAAACCATCCGGCACGGCACGTCACGTCACGTCTTCATTCATACCACCTTTTTTGCCGTCCGTCGACGCACGTCGACGTGCGCAGGTATGAACGAGCGCGTGATCTAAAGCTTGACGTGACGTGCCGGATGGCTGTTTTGTGCATCATGAATGAAGACGTGACGTGACGTGACGTGACGTGACGTGACGTGCCGTAAAAATTTGTGTGCATGAATGGGCCTTAACTTGGTGAGAGCGCTTTCTAGCCACCAGGCGCAACAGCTTTGCGTACCACTTGTATTTCGTGTTCGTAGAAATGCCCATATCCTACAAATTGCCCGTTTGGATTGCGAGTCGGTGTCTGCTAACTCACTGGAGCGTCACCAGCTGGCGTTTGACCGAACAGCCAGAGATCAGTCACGACCGACGCATCCACGCAGCACCAAATGGCAAACAGCCGCAGCGTTGCCAGCTTTGCGCCAATCATTTTTGCTATAATAACAAAATAATACGAAATATTTACACACGGTTTCATGTTAAGAGATACACGGTGCCCCCAGGACAGAGTGGGGCTTAGAGACTGAGACTGGTAAGCCGTCCGTTCCCCAAACCCACCGGAGTTTGGTACCTTCGGGTTTCCAGGATCGGTGTGGGCGTGCTTCAAATATACCGTATTATCTCTATTAAACCCCCCCCCAAAATTAACCCCCCCAAAATAACCCCCCACCCCTCGACAAGTTTCCAAATAATCCCCCCAAACATAAACCCCCATGGGGGTTTATTAGAAACCTGTTTGAAACACATACCTAGCGAATTCAGTGGCTGAATGCAGTGACATTGTTGAAACTAGCAAATTGACCCGTGCCTACGGCACGGTTAGCTGATAAATACAACTATTATTTTTGAGTTGGTTTTCCCCTTTTGACCTTGCCCACGACGCGGACTCAAAATCCGCAACCTTTTTAATCAGCAACAAACATCTGCCATCTATTACTACTAAATTTACAATTTGTCTGTCCGTCACACTTTTGAATTGGCGCCCATTTTTGCTATTTAAGAAAGCTTCATCTCAATCTCAATCTCAATCTTTATCTATTTTTAATATCACTTCAAATTGTTTAATCAAAACGCCGCTCTTCATAGCTGAAAGTCATCATGATACTCTTTTCAAGTTGATACTCTACGGTTATGCCTACGGTTGACAAATAGCAATTGTTGCTGCTCAAAACTTGACGAGCGACTGCGAAAGATGTGACAAAACCGTCTTTGAAAAAAGTAAGATATCTTCAATTGGGTCGCAATGGTATTTACCATTCATTTTCACTTTGCAAAAGGCTTGGGTTATGTTAGGGTAAACGGGTAAAAAGAAGCAATGACTGCAAAACGAAACTTAAAAACGTCACTTTTTTGTTTCTTCTATTCATTTTCACTTTACAAAAAAGGCTTGGCTTAGGTAAACGGGTAAAAAAGCATTAGCTTTTTAAAACGGGTAATTAAAAAAACCGTTAATTTTTATATTTTTATTCAATTTTACTTCACTTACAAAAAGGCTTGGCTTACGTTAGGGTAAACGGGTTAAAGAAGCATTAGCTTTTTAAAACGGGTAATTGAAAAAAAACGTTAATTTTTATATTTTTTATTCAATTTTACTTCATTTGCAAAAAGGCTTGACTTAGGTTAGGGTGAACGGGTAAAAGAAGCATTATCTTATTAAAACGGGTAATTGAAAAAAAACGTTAATTTTTATATTTTTTATTCAATTTTACTTCATTTACAAAAAGGCTTGACTTAGGTTACGGTGAACGGGTAAAAATTGCAAAATCATAAACTTCGCATTTTCACATTACAAAAGATGCTTGGCTTATGTTAGGGTAAACGGGCAAAAGAAGCATAAGCTTTTTAAAACGGGTAATTGAATAAAACGTTAATTTTTAAATTTTTTATTCAATCTTACTTAACTTACAAAAAGGCTTGACGGTCAGGGTGAACGGGTAAAAATAGCAAAATCATAAACTTCGCATTTTCACTTTACAAAAAAGGCTTGGCTAAGGTAAACGGCTAAATGAAGCATTAGCTTTTTTAAACGGGTAATTAAAAAACGTTAATTTTTATGTTTTTTATTCAATCTTACTTCACATACAAAAAGGCTTGCCTTAGGTTAGGGTAAATGGGTAAAAATAACAAACTCATAAACTTCGCATTTTTTATTCATTTAAATACATTTAAAATATTGTATTGTAGGCGGCTTCACGGCAGCACAAAGTAAATTTTCTTCAGATTGGTTATTCAGTAAACGTTACTGTTTTTTTCTTTTTAATTCAATGCTACTTCACCAAAAAAGGCTTGGCATTGATTAAGCCACATACGCTCGGGTCAATTGGCTAGTCTATTATACTAAAAATGCAATTTGTCTGTCTGTCCCTGTCATTTTCATGAAATTTGAATTGGCGCTCATTTTTGCTATTTAAGAAAACTTCATCTCAATTTCCTTAACCTGTTTTTATTAATGCCAGTTGAGATTGTTTTTTCAAAACGTCTCTCTTCATATAGCTGAAGTCATCATGATACTCTTTGGTCAACAGAGACAGTTCAGCGCAGCATATGCAAATGGAAGCGTGGCTGATCAAAACTTGATGATCGACTGGGAAAGATGTAACAAAACCGTCTGTGAAAAAAGTTTGAACTTTTTTGTTTTTAAACATCGGGTTGCAAAACGCGCATCGACATCGGCATTGCAAGTTGCACTTTGGATTCAAAACAAGTAAATTTCATTGAAATTGATACTCCATGTTTCATTTTCAAATTGATACTCCATGGTTATGAGCGATAATTTCAACGTAACGCACGATGGGCAACTGGCAATTGTTGCTGCTCAAAACTTGACGAGCGACTGCGAAAGATGTAAAAAAACCGTCTCTGAAAATTTTTTTAAATGGGTCGAAATGGTATTTACCATTCATTTTCACTTTGCAAAATGTTTGGGTCATGTTGGGGTAAACGGGTAAAAAGAGGCAATGACTGCAAAACGAAATTATAAACGTCACTTTTTTGTTTCTTCTATTCATTTTCACTTTGCAAAAAGGTTGGCTTAGGTAAACGGGTAAAAGAAGCATTAGCTTTTTAAAACGGGTAATTGAAAAAAACGTTAATTTTTATGTTTTTATTCAATCTTACTTCACATACAAAAAGGCTTGACTTAGGTTAAGATGAACGGGTAAAAATAGCAAAATCATAAACTTCGCATTTTTACTGTGCAAAAAAGGTTTGGCTTAGTAAACGGGTAAAAGAAGCAGTAGCTTTTTAAAACGGGTATTTTTTATGAAAAAACGTTAATTTTTATATTTTTCATTCAATCTTGCTTCACATACAAAAAGGCTTGACTTAGGTTAGGGTGAACGGGTAAAAATAGCAAAAGCATAAACTTAGCATTTTCACTTTACAAAAAAGGCTTGGCTTAGGTAAACGGGTAAAATCGATCTTACTTCACTTACAAAAAGGCTTGACTTAGGTTAGGGTGAACGGGTAAAAATAGCAAAATCATAAACTTCGCATTTTCACTTTACAAAAAAGGCTTCGCTTATGTCAGGGTAAACGGGTAAAAGAAGCTTTAGCTCTTTAAAACGGGTAATTGAAAAAACGTTAATTTTTATACTTTTTATTCAATCTTACTTCACTTACAAAAAGGCTTGACTTAGGTTGGGGTGAACGGGTAAAAATAGCAAAATCATAAACTTCGCATTTTCACTTTACAAAAAAGGCTTCGCTTATGTTAGGATAAACGGGTAATTGAAACATTAGCTTTTTAAAACGGGTAATTGAAAAAACGTACATTTTTATACTTTTTATTCAGCTTTACTTCACTAACAAAAAGGCTTGACTTAGGTTAGGGTGAAAGGGTAAAAATAGCAAAATCATAAACTTCGAATTTTCACTTTACAGAAAAGGCTTCGCTTATGTTACGGTAAACGGGTAAAAGAAGCATTAGCTTTTTAAATCGGGTGATTGAAAAAACGTTAATTTTTACATTTTTTATTCAATTTTACTTCACCTACAAAAAGGCTTGCCTTAGGTTACGGTGAACGGGTAAAAATAGCAAAATCATAAACTTCGAATTTTTTATTTATTTAAATACATTAAAAAATATTGTATTGTAGGCGGCTTTACGGCAGCAGAAGGTAAATTTTCTTCAGATTGGTTATTCAGTAAACGCTGCTGTTTTTTCTTTTTAATTCAATGCCACTTCACCAAAAAGCTTGGCATTGATTAAGCTCGGGTCCATTGGCTAGTCTATAATACTAAAACAGGAAGACCGTGTGTCTGTGTGTCTTAGCGTGTCAATTTTTGTCGATTTGAATTGGCGCCAAGCTATTCTGAATTTGCCATATATCTATCATCATCTCTAGCTGCACTCCATTTTTTATTTAAGAGAATTTTTTACTCTCTATGTTCTGTAAAAGTCCTAATCATCATCATTCTTATGCAATGAAAACAATCGACCACTTTGATTTGGCTGTTGCTGCTGTTTGCCATCTATTATCTTTCTTATTAAACGGGCCCCAATCAATATGCGTTTGCACGCAAAGATAGAGGAAAAATTTTATGGCTGTGCGGCAATTTGAAATCATCAAAACTTAACGTATTCTATCGGCAGATTCGTGCAAAAAAAATTGAGGAAAAAGCTAATCAGAATCTTTCCTTACTAAATAATTTTATTTTATATAGTATTCGAACTACGTTCGGGCGCGACACATCTTATCAGCTGTGCGGCTTTTCCACACATCATTCAACATTACGCCGCCTCCTTTACACGAAAATATAGAACTTCAATCGAATTACAAAAGCTTACCAAAAGTAATTGATTGTTTCTGAACAAAAAAATAGACTGTAGTTCCACAAGATATAGATTGCAGCATCAACAAAGATGTGGCCATGATCGACGGCGAAGCAGTGGAACGGTCCACATAAAATCGATCAATTTTTTAACGAGAGTAACAGTTGAATGATTCTAATCAGAAGAGGTTTTTTTTAAATATATTGGACGGGAATTTTAAACGAAGCAGTTGGGTGTTGCTGATCAAAAATTGTTTTATCATACTTTTAACCGTCATAACAGTAAAATGCAACTCACTAAGAAGCTTAAAAATTGCTTTTTGAACGGGATAGCTGTTGCTGATCATACAAGATTGTTTTTATTATACTGAACAGAAATGACAGCGAAATGCAGCTGACTGAACCAGGTTGCTTTCAATTTTTTTTAAGCTGATTGTTGCTGATCAAACGACATGTTTTTTAATTTTTTTTTGAACAGGAATAGCAAAGATTGATTTTGATGCTTTGACCGTGAATGACTAATAATTTTCGCTCATCATCAAAAGATTGTTTTTTGATACCTTAAACGGGAATGATTTTTTTAATATTTTGAACGGGAATAGCATTTGAGTGTTGCTGATCAAAGATTATTTTATTATACTTTTACCGGTCATGACAGTGAAATGAAACTGACTAAAAAGTACGGGAATAGCATTTGAGTGTTGCTGATCAAAGATTATTTTATTATACTTTTAACGGTCATGACAGTGAAATGAAACTGACTAAAAAGATTGAAAGATTGCTGCTGATTTTGAACGGGATTTCAAAAAGATTTTGAACATGATAGTTTTTGCTGATCATAATACAAGATTGTTTTTGTTATACTGAACAGAAATGAAAGCGAAATGCAGCTGACTAAAACAGATTGCTTTTAGTTTTTTTAATATTTTAAACCGGTATCGGTTGATTATTCCAGATCAAACGACGTTTTTTTAAATTTTTTTGATCAGGAATGGTAGTTGAACGACATTTGACGACATGGAAAAGCTAACAAAACAAGATTGATTTTTGATATTTTGAGGGAATGGCTGTTAATTGTCGCTGATCAAAGAACATTTTTGATACTTTAAACGGGAATGACAGTGGAATACAAAAAGAATGAAACTACAATTAAGCGATATTGAAGAAGGTAACAAATCAGAGTTTATCTTGATACTTTAAATGGCAGTTGTTTGTTGCTAATTAAAAAAGATTGTTTTTCATATTTTGAATGGCAATGCAGTTATGATTGTGTTGCTACTGTTGCTTGCAGATCAAAGAATATTTACGCTGAATTTAAAAAAACAGCGGTTCTCATCAAAATGATGGCAAGTTGAAAAATAGTATCTGTGGCTCTGAATGATGCTGAAACAGCATTAACCAAATCACATAGTAATAAGTGATACGGTGACTAAATCAGGTTACGATTGAATCGACAGCAATAAACTCAGCAAAATCACATACTTGAAAAAAAAACACTGTTTTAAAAAAACTGAAATGCTATGATTTTCAAAAAGTAGAAGCATCGACGGATACGATGTTCTTTAAAAATGAACGTTCATTTCTATGGTAAATCAACAACAGTCGGTTGAAGCAGCTCAAAATCAAAATGCAATGCATTTTTAGTCCGGATCGTGGGCATAGGTCAAAAAGCGAAAATCCACTCAAAAATAATAATTGTAGTTATCAGCTAACCGTGCCGTAGGCACGGGTCAATTTGCTAGTTCCCTATTAAAGTATCAAAATCAATTCTCGCATTTATTAGCTTTTCAATGTCGCTTATTTGTCCTTTCATTCTTTTCTAACCACTGTCCTTCCCGTTTAAAGTATCAAAAAAAAAACAATCTCCTTTGATCAGCATCAATTAACAGCCATTCCCGCTTGAAGTTTTAAAATTAATCTTGTTTGGTTAGCTTTTCAATGTCGTCACATGTTGTTCAATCGCCATTCCTGTTAAAAAAATTATAAAAAAACAATGTCGTTTGGTTAACAACAATTAACTGATACCGGTTTAAGTTTTTGTTCCAGTTTAAAATACAGGTTTAAGAAAAGCAATCTGCTTCAGGCAGCTGTCATTTCTGAATAGGCAACACTGTTCTAAATACCCATTGGAAAGCACCCGCTTTTGACTTGGTAATGGTTTTTTACCCGCTTACCCTAACCTAAGCCAGGCCTTTTAGAGTGTAAATGTCAAAAAGGCAACACTTCTGAACAATTGTTGCGAAACGCCAACTTTCGTTTTGATAAGTTGCTTCTTTTTCCCGCTTACTCTAACCTAAGCTAAGGTTTTTAAAGTTTAAATGACGAAAAATGCAAAAAATTTCTGAATATTCGCTGCAAAACGGCCACTTTTGTGTGGTATGTTTACTACTCTTACCTTTAACCCTAACCTTAGCCAAGGATTTTTGATAGAATGGAAATGACAAAACAGCAACATTTTACTGAATACCCGTAGCAAAGCTCACCTAAGCCAAGCCTTTTAAAGTTTAAATGACGAAAAATGCAAAACTTTTCTGAATATTCGCTGCAAAATAGCCACTTTTGTGTGGTATGTTTACTGCTCTTATTTTCAACCCTAACCTTAGCCAAGGATTTTTGATAGAATGGAAATGACAAAACAGCAACATTTTACTGAATATCCGTAGCAAAGCTCCCGCTTTTGTTTTGAATGTTTACTTCTTTTCCCCGCTTACTCTAACCTAAGCCAGTTATTTTTGATCGAGTGCAACAAAAAGCAACACGTTTCTGAGTACCCATTGTGTAAAACGGTCGCTTTTGTTTTGTTATGTAGCTTTTCTATCCTAAGTGATGCATTTTCCCCTATGATAAAAAAAACAAATGAAGGAAAAAGCAACAATTTTCTACATTTTACTGAACACCCGTAGCACTTAAAGCTCCCGCTTTTGTTTTGAATGTTTACTTCTTTTCCCCGCTTACCCTAACCTAAGCCAGTTCTTTTTGATTGAGTGCAACAAAAAGCAACACGTTTCTGAGTACCCATTGTGTAAAACGGTCGCTTTTGTTTTGTTATGTGGCTTTTCTATCCTAAGTGACGCATTTTCTATGATAAAAAACAAATGAAGGAAAAAGCAACGATTTTCTAAATACTCGTTGTAAACACCGGCTTTATAAAAAGTCTACCTTGCGAAAAGACAGATCAACTTGCAAGCGATTGTTTTAAAAACTCGTTTTTTGTGAAAAAAACTCCATCGTCTACAATGGAGTCCTTGCAATTCTTACGATTGTCTCGCTGGTTTGTTGTCGCTCATGAGCAAAAGGCATCATGATGACTAACGTCATGTGGAGTTTGTTGTCGCTCATGAGCAAAAGGCATCATGATGACTAACATCATGTGGAATGACGATTTGAACTTTGCGTTGTCATTAGAAAATAGAGTATGAGTATTCAGCTGATGATGACTTAAATAGAAAAATGGGCTCAAAATTGTAAATTTTAATAGCCAATCAACGTAGCGGAACGGACCTGACCTGACTTACATACACAGTAACTATCTTAGTATTATAGACTAGCCAATTGACCCGTGCCTACGGCACGGTTAGCTAATAAATACAATTATTTTTGTGTGAATTTTGGCTTTTTGAACCGTGCCAAAAATGCATTGCATTTTGTTTTTGAGCTGCTTTAGTCGTTCCCGTTCAAATTATCAAAAACAATCTTCTGATCAAGAACACAATCTTTACTGCATTCCGTTTTAAAATTGAAAACAATCTTTTTTTTTAATCACCAATGGTCAATTGCTGTCCCCGTTAAAAATATGTGAAGCGATTTTAAAGTTAATTGAATTGAAGCGACAAAAAGTAACGTTTTATAAAATCGTTTTTGAGTGTAATTTGTAATTGCAATTTTGAATTTTTGTTTTTGAAATTGACAGTTTTCTAATTAAACCCGGGTGTTGAAAACAAATTAAAATCCGAAGTTTATAATTTTGCTGTTATGTTTTTTACCCGTGCACCCTGCTCTAAGCAAATCCTTTTTGGAGTGAAAATATAAAAAATGAATAATAAATATAAAAAAGAGACGTTTAAATAAAAAATACCCATTTAAAAACACTGTTTTTATCCCTTAACATATACCCTAATCCCTAACAAATAAGCTAAGCCTTTTCGCAAAGTGAAAAGGAATGGGGAAATAAAAGGTATCGTTTTTCAAACACCCATTTAAGATAGGCTTTTTCACAATACCGACCCTCCTTAGGCACAATTTCAAAAAAGTTTTCAAATTCAGTCAAATTTAAGACCAATCGAACCGCCTTGATGCCCTGAGTTCGAAAATCATATTTTTATCCTAATCCAAGCCTTCTTTATGCTTCAAAATTAGGAAAACCTAATTTTCGACCCCCTTGTAGTAAAACTGCTCTAGCTCGCTTCTGCTTGAAGCTATTAACAAAAATCAAACACCAATCGATTCCCCTTGTGCTCGCGCACATTTTTTGTTTCTATACTATGGGTTGAAAACGTTTTTTCATGCTCTGTATTTTTAAAAAACTGCAGAGGTTGGTGGTTTTTTACGTTTTTCGGTACTTTAGAAACGTTTGTGGGGTATAGTTGCTAAGTAATTCTGAAAGATCTACAAAAAATGTATATGCATGTAAAATTTCAGCTTCATAAAGCGTCGCCAGGAGTCACACGATACAAAACAAAAGGGCTTGTCGCATGCGTTTTTGGTCAATATGCCGCATGCATACTGTACATGCGCGCACACACACAGTCACAGTGCACGCAAGCAGTGTGTGCGAAAACTGCGCTGGCAAGTTGTTTGTTGTTCGCTTTGCACAAAAAATCACGATGTAGCGCGTAAAGTGCGCTTGCAAGTTGTTTGTTGTTCGCTGTGCACAATCACTATGTAGCGTCTCGTTGCAACGCAACAGAACAACTCAAATACGCATCGAATAAAGAATGATGCGCATGCGTGCACGCTTTTTGTGCAACGTTGATCAAATGAAGCTTCAAATAAAAATATCGCAACTTTCATTCAACAAAAAAGTATCAAAAGTATAATGAGCGGACCGGAACTCTTCAGGCCTTTTCAGGCCACATTTAGAGGGCCGCAATTATACCCCTGCCGTCGGGGTCTTGCCCCGAGCGTTTTTCCGAAACTTTGAGTTCAGGGACCGGACACCGCGGCGGACAGGAGTAGGACATCGGACACAAAGTCGGACATTTTCACTTAGCGTGCGGTCACTACGCGATCTTTTGACTGTGGCTGTGTTGTCTTAATCTTCTCATTGTGCCGTGTTTGTCCGTCCGTCCTTTTTTCGGTACTCCTTCAAAATATGGGTCCGCTCAAACTTCATCGCAGCGCGCTGATTGATGGCTCAAATGAAAGCCCTCGTTCTGCTGGGTAATCCTGTGTATGGGTTTTTTTTGAAATTCAAAATTTTGAAGAATTTTTGTTATTTGAATTTGAAATTTTTGATTAAAAGCGTCTGTGGTGGGCGTGTACAGTGCACTGAGACTGAAAGTTGTATTTATGTGCTTGATAGATATTTATGATGGATACCGTTCACATGATATTGCATGAGCATGAAACAGTCATACGTCTGAAAGTAGGGCCCACGGGTTCAGTACCGAAGACGTGGGGGTGGGGGGGGGGTACGTACACCCCCCCCTAAAGCACCCGAGACCTCCGCGTGGGGGGTGGGGTCACGCGACACCAAACCTTAAAACCTGAACACTGGACCATCCACACTCCTTTCGAAATTTGCTTGACACCCCATCCCCCCCCTCACATGGACCTTAAGTTACAGTGACAACCCCAAAAATTTTCTCGGACCATCCAAAAATCATGAACTTTTGTTTAAAAATCATGATTTTTTGTCTATAAAGTCCATAATATAAGCTGAATATATGATAACTTGACATTCTTCATTGTAATTTTGCCGCAAAATTTAGCGTTTTCCCTTCAAAATTTAAGCGAAAAAATATCATGGGTGGGGTGGGGGGTGTGCACCCCCCAGAAATTTTTCTACAATAGTGCACCCCCAACAAAGTGAACAACAAACAACTTGCAAGCGCAGTTTACGCGCTACATCGTGATTGTGCAAAGCGAACAACAAGCAAATTGCAAGCGCAGTTTACGCGCTACATCGTGATTGTGCAAAGCGAACAACAAACAACTTGCAAGCGCAATTTACGCGCTACATCGTGATTGTGCAATGTGAACAGCAAACAACTTGCAAGCGCAGTTTACGCGCTACATCGTGATTGTGCAAGACGAACAACAAGCAAGTTGCCAGCGCAGTTTAGGCGCTACATCGTAATTGTGCAAAGCGAACAGCGAACAACTTGCAAGCGCAGTTTACGCGCTACATCGTGATTGTGCAAAGCGAACAACAAGCAAATTGCCAGCGCAGTTTAGGCGCTACATCGTGATTGTGCAAAGCGAACAGCGAACAACTTGCAAGCGCAGTTTACGCGCTACATCGTGATTGTGCAATGTGAACAGCAAACAACTTGCAAGCGCAGTTTACGCGCTACATCCGTGATTGTGCAAAGCGAACAACAAGCAAGTTGCCAGCGCAGTTTAGGCGCTACATCGTAATTGTGCAAAGCGAACAACAAACAACTTGCAAACGCAGTTTTATGCGAACGTTTTTTTTATCGTATTGGTTTTTTACATTTCAACTGCATGTAACAAAAGATAAAACTTTCACTGATCAACCAAATTGTAGAATGGTTCTCTGCATTTCGGCCTTGGCAACATCATATGCAGAAGAGGTTTGGCCTCAATGTTGTGCAACATGTGAAAGTGAGCAATTTTCAGCAGCTTGTTTTTTGGTACGGCTAAAGTGTCATGGGTAATATTTTTAGGTGTATTGCATAACAGCAGGGTGAATGGGGTGAACAGCAGCGCACACACTGCTTGCGTGCACTGTGACTGTGTGTGTGGCGCATGTACAGTATGCATGCGGCATATTGACCAAAAACGCATGCGACAAGCCATTTTGTTTTGTATCGTGTGACTCCCGGCGACGCTTTATGAAGCTGAAATTTTACATGAATATACATTTTTCACAGATCTTTCAGAATTACTTAGCAACTATACCCCACAAACGTTTCTAAAGTACCGAAAAACGTAAAAAACCACCAACCTCTGCAGTTTTTTATAAATACAAAGCATGAAAAAACGTTTTCAACCCATAGTATAAAAACGAAAAACGTGCGCGAGCACAAGGGGAATCGATTGGTGTTTGATTTTTGTTAATAGCTTCAAGCAGAAGCGAGCTAGAGTAGTTTCACTACAAGGGGGTCGAAAATTAGGTTTTTCCTAATTTTGAAGCATAAAAAAGGCTTGGATTAGGATAAAAATATAATTTTCGAACTCAGAGCATCAAGGCGGTTCGATTGGTTCTAAATTTGACTGAATTTGAAAACTTTTTTGAAATTGTGCCTAGAGGTGTGGAGGCCGGGTCGGTCGACTCAAAAAGCCTATCTTAAATAGTCATGCAGCTTCATTTTTGCCATTCTGTATTTGACACATTTTATTTAAACTTGCGTGTTGAAAAAACGTCAAATTTGGAAAAATTCTCTTTTTCCAAATAACCGCTTTGAAATCCATCTTGCTTTCTAATCAGATTTTTAGTTAATCGCGGACTTCATTAACAAACCCCGTTTATTTGATTTCGCAATAATTTTTTAGTTGACTTGTTCAGATAAAATTTTTCTATTTTTGAAAAAGTCTCAAGCAATAACTTTACATCACTTTTCTGTTTTTGAAAAAGTTCTCAAGCAATAACTTTTCAACCAAATGATAATGAAAAATAGTGCCATTTAAAAAATGAGATTTAGTTTAGCTACCTTAAATAGCAAAAATAAGCGCCAATTCAAATTGCAAAAAAGTGACACGGACACACAGACACGACTATTATCTTAGTATAATAGATAACTAGCCAATTGACCCGAGCGTATGTGGCTTAATCCTGCCAACCTAAGCCAAGCCTTTTTTGTAAAGTGAAAATGCGAAGTTTATGATTTTGCTATTTTTACCCTTTCACCCTAACCTAAGTCAAGCCTTTTTGTAAGTGAAGTAAAACTGAATAAAAAGTATAAAAATTAACGTTTTTTTCAATTACCCATTTTAAAAAGCTAATGCTTCTTTTATTCGTTTATCCTAACGTAAGCGAAGCCTTTATGTAAAGTGAAAATGCTAAGTTTATGATTTTGCTATTTTTACCCGTTCACCCTAACCTAAGTCAAGCCTTTTTTGTAAGTGAAGTAAGATCGAATAAAAAGTATAAAAATTAACGTTTTTTCAATTACCCGTTTTAAAAAGCTAATGCTTCTTTTACCCGTTTACCCAAACATAAGCGAAGCCTTTTTTGTAAAGTGAAAATGCGAAGTTTATGATTTTGCTATTTTTACCTGTTCACCCTAACCTAAGTCAAGCCTTTTTTGTAAGTGAAGTAAGACCAAATAAAAAGTATAAAAATTAACGTTTTTTTCAATTACCCGTTTTAAAAAGCGAATGCTTCTTTTACCCGCTTACCCTAACTTAAGCCAAGCCTTTTTTGCAAAGTGAAAATGCGAAGTTTATAATTTTCCTGTTTTTGCTTGTTCACCTTAACCTAAGTCAAGCCTTTTTGTAAGTGAAGTAAAAATAAAATTATAAAAAACAACGTTTTTTTCGATTACCCGTTTCAAAAAGCTAATGCTTCTTTTACCCGCTTACCCTAACATAAGCCAAGCCTTTCTTGTAAAGTGAAAATGGACCAAATAAAAAGTATAAAAATTAACGTTTTTTTTAATTACCCGTTTTAAAAAGCGAATGCTTCTTTTACCCGCTTACCCTAACATAAGCCAAGCCTTTTTTGCAAAGTTAAATTGCGAAGTTTATAATTTTGCTATTTTTGCTTGTTCACCCAAACCTAAGTCAAGCCTTTTTGTAAATGAAGTAAAAATAAAAATATAAAAAACAACGTTTTTTTCGATTACCCGTTTCAAAAAGCTAATGCTTCTTTTACCCGCTTACCCTAACATAAGCCAAGCCTTTCTTGTAAAGTGAAAATTGACCAAATAAAAAGTATAAAAATTACCGTTTTTTTTAATTACCCGTTTTAAAAAGCGAATGCTTCTTTTACCCGCTTACCCTAACATAAGCCAAGCCTTTCTTGTAAAATGAAAATGAATAGCAGAAACAAAAAAGTGACGTTTTTAAGTCTCGTTTTACAGTAATTGTTCCTTTTACCCGTTTACTCTAACATAACCCAAGCCTTTTGCAAAGTGGAAATGAATGGTAAATATAGATACCATAGCGACCCAACTAAAAACTAACTTTTTTTGAAAGACATGAGCAGCAACAATTGCCGTTTGCCCATCGTACGTTACGTTGAAATTATCGCTCATAACCGTGGAGTATCAATTTGAAAAGAGTAGTGTCATGATGACTTTCAGCTATGAAGAGCGGCGCTTTGTGTAAACAATTTCAAGTGATATCAAAAATAGACAAAGATTGAGATTGAGATGAAGCTTTCTTAAATGGCAAAAATAGCAAAAAATGAGCGCCAATTCAAAAGTGTGACGGACAGACAAATTGTAAATTTAGTAGTATTACTAGCCTATTGACCCGAGCGTATGTGGCTTAATGCATGTGGCAATGCCAAGCCTTTTTGGTGAAGTGGCATTGACTTAGAAAGAAAAAAACGTTTACTGAATAATAACCCTGAGGAAAATTTACCTTGTGCTGCCGTGAAGTCGCCTACAATACAATATTTTTTAATGTATTTAAATAAATAAAAAAATGCGAAGTTTATGATTTTGTTATTTTTACCCGTTTACCCTAACCGAAGGCAAGCCTTTTTGTAAGTGAAGTAAAATTGAATAAAAAATATAAAAACTAACGGTTTGTTTCATTTACCCGTTTTAAAAAGCTAATGCTTTTTTACCCGTTTACCTAAGCCAAGCCTTTTTGTAAAGGGAAAATGCGAAGTTTATGATTTTGCTATTTTTACCGGTTCACCCTAACCTAAGTCAAGCCTTTTTGTAAGTTAAGTAAAATTGAATAAAAAAAATAAAAATTAACGTTTTTTTTCATTAAAAAATACCCGTTTTAAAAAGCTAATGCTTCTTTTACCCGGTTACCCTAACATAAGCCAATTTTTTTCTAAAGTGAAAATGAATAGAAGAAACAAAAAAGTGACGTTTATAATTTCGTTTTGCAGCCATTGCTTCTTTTAACCCTCGCTCGTCAAGTTTTGAGAAAAAATACCCGTTTTAAAAAGCTAATGCTTCTTTTACCCGGTTACCCTAACATAAGCCAATTTTTTTCTAAAGTGAAAATGAATAGAAGAAACAAAAAAGTGACGTTTATAATTTCGTTTTGCAGCCATTGCTTCTTTTAACCCTCGCTCGTCAAGTTTTGAGCAGCAACAATTGCCAGTTAATTGCCCATCGTGCGTTACGTTGAAATTATCGCTCATAACCATGGACTATCAATTTGAAAATGAAACATGGAGTATCAATTTCAATGAAATTTACTTGTTTTGAATCCAAAGTGCAACTTGCAATACCGATGTCGATGTGCGTTTTGCAACCCGATTTTTAAAAACAAAAAAGTTCAAACTGTTTTAAAAAACGGTTTTGTTACATCTTTCCCAGTCGATCATCAAGTTTTGATCAGCCACGCTTCCATTTGCCTATGCTGTGCTGAACCGTCGCTGTTGACCAAAGAGTGTCATGATGACTCCAGCTATGTGAAGAGCGACGTTTTGAGAAAACAATCTCAACTGGCATGAATAAAAAATAGGTTAAGGAAATTGAGATGGTGTTTTCTTAAGTAGCAAAAAAGGGCGCCAATTCAAATTGCAAAAAAGTGCCACAGACAGACACTTTGTAAATTTAATAATATAGATAATATAGATTGACCCGAGCTTATGTGGCTTAATCAATGCCAAGCCTTTTTGGTGAAGTGGCATTGACTTAGAAAGAAAAAAAACAATAACGTTTAGTGATAAATAACCCTGAAGAAAATTTACCTTGTGCTGCCGTGAAGTCGCCTACAATACAATATTTTTTAATGTATTTAAATAAATAAAAAATGCGAAGTTTATGATTTTGCGATTTTTACCCGTTTACCCTAACCGAAGGCATGCCTTTTTGTAAGTGAAGTAAAATTGAATAAAAAATATAAAAACTAACGTTTTTTTATTTACCCGTTTTAAAAAGCTAATGCTTTTTTACCCGTTTACCTAAGCCAAACCTTTTTTGTAAAGTGAAATTGTGAAGTTTATGATTTTGCTATTAAATTAACGTTTTTTTCATAAAAAAATACCCGTTTTAAAAAGCTAATGCTTCTTTTACCCGGTTACCCTAACTTAAGCCAAACCTTTTTTCTAAAGTGAAAATAAATAGAAGAAACAAAAAAGTGACGTTTATAATTTCGTTTTGCAGTCATTGCTTCTTTTTACCCGTTTACCCCAACATGACCCAAACATTTTGCAAAGTGAAAATGAATGGTAAATACCATTTCGACCCAATTAAAAAACTAACTTTTTTCAAAGACGGTTTTGTTACATTTTTCGCAGTCGCTCGTCAAGTTTTGAGCAGCAACAATTGCCAGTTGCCCATCGAGCGTTACGGTGAAATTATCGCTCATAACCGTGGAGTATCAATTTGAAAATGAAACATGGAGTATCAATTTCAATGAAATTTACTTGTTTTGAATCCAAAGTCCAAAGTGTTGTTTTGAATCCAAAGTCCAAAGTGTCGATGTGCGTTTTGTAACCCGATTTTTAAAAACAAAAAAGTTCAAACTTTTTTCAAAGACGGTTTTGTTACATCTTTCCCTCCCAGTCGATCATCAAGTTTTGATCAGCCACGCTTCCATTTGCCTATGCTGCGCTGAACTGTCTCTGTTGACCAAAGAGTATCATGATGACTTCAGCTATGAAGAGCGACGTTTTGAGAAAACAATCTCAACTGGCATTAAAAAATAAAAATATGTTAAGGAAATTGAGATGGAGTTTTCTTAAATAGCAAAAATGAGCGCCAATTCAAATTTCATGAAAATGTGAACAGACTTACTTAATCAGTCAGTCAGCTCACACAGTAACTATCTTAGTATTATAGATAGATAGATAGATAGATAGATAGATAGATAGATAGATAGATAGATAGATAGATAGATAGATAGATAGATAGATAGATAGATAGATACTAGCAAATTGACCCGTGCCTACGGCACGGTTAGCTGATAAATACAACTATTATTTTTGAGTTGGTTTTCCCTTTTGACCTTGCCCACGACGCGGACTCAAAATGCATTGCATTTTGATTTTGAGCTGCTTTAACCGACTGTTGTTGATTTACCATTGAAATGATCGCTCACTTTTAAAGCAATCGTATCCGTCGATGCTTCTACTTTTTTGAAAATCACAGCATTTTTTGTTGTTTAAGCCGTGTTTTTTGTCAAGCAACATGCTTTTGCTGATTTTATTGCTGTCGATTCAATCGTAACCTGATTTACTCACCATAACACTGATTACTGTGTGGTTTGGTTTTCGCTGTTTCAGCATCAATCAAAGCGACACATAAGAAATAACAGATATCTAACAATCATAACTGCACTGTCATTCAAAATATGAAAAACAATCTTTTTTTAATCAGCAACAAACAACTGCCATTCCCTATTAAAGTATCAAAATCAATTCTCGCATTTATTAGTTTTTCAATGTCGCTTATTTGTCCGTTCATTCTTTGCTAATCAGTTGCATTCCACTGTCCTTCCCGTTTAAAGTATAAAAAAAAAACAATCTCCTTTGATCAGCAACAATTAACAGCCATTCCCGCTCAAAGTTTCAAAAATAAATCTTGTTTGGTTAGCTTTTCAATGTCGTCACATGTTGTTTAATCACCATTCCTGTTCAAAAAACAATGTCGTTTGATTAGCAGCAACAATTAACTGATACCGGTTTAAGTTTTTGTTTCAGTTTAAGATACAGGTTTAAGAAAAGCAATCTGCTTCAGTCAGCTGTCATTTCTGAATAGGCAACACTTTTCTAAATACCCATTGGAAAGCGCCCGCTTTTGACTTGGTAATGGTTTTTTACCCGCTTACCCTAACCTAAGCCAGGCCTTTTAGAGTGTAAATGTCAAAAAGGCAACACTTCTGAACAATTGTTGCAAAACGCCAATTTTCGTCTTGATAAGTTGCTTCTTTTTCCCGCTTACTGTAACTTAAGCCAAGCCTTTTAAAGTTTAAATGACAAAAAATGCAAAACTTTTCTGAATATTCGCTGCAAAACGGCCACTTTTGTGTGGTATGTTTACTACTCTTACCTTTAACCCTACCCTTAGCCAAGGATTTTTGATAGAATGGAAATGACAAAACAGCAACATTTTACTGAATACCCGTAGCAAAGCTCACCTAAGCCCAGCCTTTTAAAGTTTAAATGACGAAAAATGCAAAAGTTTTCTGAATATTCGTTGCAAAACGGCTACTTTTGTGTGGTATGTTTACTACTCTTACCGTTAACCCCAACCTAAGCCAAGGATTTTTGATAGAATGAAAATGACAAAACAGCAACATTTTACTGAATACCCGTAGCAAAGCTCCCGCTTTTGTTTTGAATGTTTACTTCTTTTCCCCGCTTACCCTAACCTAAGCCAGTTCTTTTTGATCGAGTGCAACAAAGAGCAACACGTTTCTGAGTACCCATTGTGTAAAACGGTCGCTTTTGTTTTGTTATGTAGCTTTTCTATCCTAAGTGACGCATTTTCTATAATAAAAAAATGATGGAGAAAGCAACGATTTTCTACATTTTACTGAATACCGTAGCAAAGCTCCCGCTTTTGTTTCGATTGTTTACTTCTTTTCCCCGCTTACCCTAACCTAAGCCAGTTCTTTTTGATCAAATGCAAAAAAGCAACACATTTTACTGAATACCGTAGCAAAGCTCCCGCTTTTGTTTCGATTGTTTACTTCTTTTCCCCGCTTACCCTAACCTAAGCCAGTTCTTCTTGATCAAATGCAAAAAAGCAACACGTTTCTGAGTACCCATTGTGTAAAACGGTCGCTTTTGTTTTGTTATGTAGCTTTTCTATCCTAAGTGACGCATTTTCTATGATAAAAAAAACAAAAAAAGGAAAAAGCAACGATTTTCTAAATACTCGTTGTAAACACCGACTTTATAAAGTGTTTCTGAGTACCCATTGTGTAAAACGGTCGCTTTTGTTTTGTTATGTAGCTTTTCTATCCTAAGTGACGCATTTTCTATGATAAAAAACAAATGAAGGAAAAAGCAACGATTTTCCTTTTTAAACCCCCCCTTTTAAAAAATCTTCCTTTCCAAAAAGAGCGATCAACTTGCAAGCGATTGTTTTAAAAACTCGTTTTTTGTGAAAAAAACTCCATCGTCTACAATGGAGTCCTTGCAATTCTTACGATTGTCTCGCTTGTTTGTTGTCGCTCTTGAGCAAAAGGCATCATGATGACTAACGTCATGTGGAATGACGATTTGAACTTTGCGTTGTCATTAGAAAATGGAGTATGAGTATTCAGCTGATGATGACTTAAATAGCAAAATTGGCTCAAACTTGTAAATTTTAATAGCCAATCAACGTAGCGGAACGGACCTGACTTACACAGTTACTATCTTAGTATTATAGATAGATAGATAGATAGATAGATAGATAGATAGATAGATAGATAGATAGATAGATAGATAGATAGATAGATAGAAAAAAAAAAAAAAAAAAAAAAAAAAAAAAAAAAAAAAAAAAAAAAAAAAAAAAAAAAAAAAAAAAAAAAAAAAAAAAAAAAAAACAAGATAGATAGAAGATAGAAGAATATAGATAGATATATAGATATATAGATTGGGCTACCAAAGGCCCCAAAGGGATGAGTTAGTGGTAATTTCATTACAAAAGGCTGTTACAAAAGGAAATCTCTGTGAAAAGTAGAAGTTTCTGCGACTTTCTTGCCTGCCATGCAAGGTATTTTTGCCATTTTTCAACAAACCCTCACCCCTAGAATTTGTTTGTAAATAAACCCCCCCCTTAAAAATAAACCCCCCCCCCCAAAAAAAATAAACCCCCACCCCCAGAAGTCGCTGAAGAAATAAACCCCCATGTGGGTTTATTAGAGGTAATACTGTAATAAAAAACGAGTTCCGATGTTCAGGAGTTCCAAGTTCTGAAGTTCCAGGTTCTGGAGTTCCAAGCTCCGGAGTTCGAAAGGTCCGTAGTTCATGAGATCCAAAGTTCAGGAAAATAGAAGTTCAGAAGTTGAGGAGTTCAAGTTTCGGGGTTCAGGAGTTCTCGCGGACCCGAATCTCGGAATTTTGGCAGTTTGGCAGTTTCTGTAGCTCCGTAGTTCAAGTGTTCTGCAGATTCCGGAGTTACACGACTGGCAGAGATTGGAAAGACAAAGATCAGATGCAACAGCGCTGGCAATGAGAATCACAAGCAACGCTTGGCTCCAATCATGTGCGCTAACAACAGCGCTGCATATTTGAGCGACTATGAAAACAACATTTATTCTCGGTTTCATGATATCTGTTTTTATCTTTTGACATTTACTTTTACGGCTTGATGTTCGGCAGACGGTTGATCATTGTGCGTTTTTTGGGCCATGAGAACTCCATAAACTTTTCATCAGTAGCGCGCAGTGTCAATGCGCCATCGTTTGAGAGCTAAATAAAAAATGTGTGGCGAAACCGAAGCGTCAAGTTTCACGCGGTGTTATTTGGAAATCTCCAATGAAAAAAGTGAAAGTTCTGATGAAACCGAAAGTGAGTTCAAACAATGTGATTGGTTCAAAGTATAAAAAGTTTCGCGCCATAAGCTTTACCAAGCTGTGCAAGAAGCAAGTGTTTATTTTTTACTTTGCCTTATTTATTCAGCCACACTGTACACATGTGTAGTAGAAAATCTGAGTGTGCGCGTGTACGATGACTACCAGACCATTTGTTCTGAAATGCCCACATGGGATCCACAGGAGAAGATGCCTGGAAACATTTCTTTTTTCACTTGAAAGTAAATTGATTTTTTTGAATCGGAACAGTTTCTCCAAAGTACTTTTGAAACGAAAAGTAAACAATTCTCTTATCAAAGGTCTAAGTTTAGGATCAGTGGAGATGGAGAATTTTTTTGGCAATCAGTAGGCGGGTCGCGGGCATCGCCAAGCGGACATTCCGTGGTGGCGCCACCTGCAGCGATGATGCGCATGACGCAGTCTTTTCCACAAATGTCATCTCGTTTACACGTGAACCAGAAAAAACGTGGATGTTGGTGACGTTTTCAGTGTATGCGAAGAAAGAAGATACCGCGCATGAACATGCGGTTTGGTTCTCACGATCCACAGACAAGCCGAGACGCAGGTTTCTTTGATCAAACATCAATTTTATCAAAACGGGAATTACGTTTTGCAACAATTGCTCATATTGTGCTTCTTATTATTGCTTCACAAGTAAGGAGACATACATAAATAAGTAAGGATTTCACTGCAAACCGTTTTTCTGAAAAACCAGTTTTCTTCAAAAAAAAATCCCTGTTTTCTGCGTACAGGTCAAACCACTACCATTCAGAATGAATGTTCGCCTGTGTTGTGTTCTGTTGGCGACTGTGGTTGCCAGAGCGTTAGCATGCACGAATCCAAACGGCACTGATACCAAGCTGTCATGGTTTAACTGCAATCCGGGTCAGTGGTGTGCGTTTATGGATGGTTTTTTTACATGGAGCAACTGCGTGTGCATGCATTGCGATTGCTGCACTCAGGCGACGTGTTGCGAGTGAACACGATGACCGTGACAGACGACGTCGGTAACGCAGACTACCCGATCAACGTGGACAAGGCGTTGGTGTTACATGCGCAGTCCACGCTCGCTGGCACCACCACATACAACACAATGTGGGAGGATGTGAAGATATACTCATGGGGTGGACTGCTCGGATGCTCGTGGCACCATGTGCCGACCGGACCACTCCTGTTAGCAATGACACGTTTTTGTGGTTGATAACGCACATGCAAATGCAAATAATCTGTGTCTTGCATCGCTCTGCATTTCTAAAGCATCTTAGAGACCGAACTTTTGCTACTGACAGTAATTGGCATGTTTTCGGACATCGAAAATGATTTTCTTGCGAAGAACAATAAGAAATTTGTTTTACCTGACCTATATCTTCTAAGTGAAGTCTCAGTGAAGTGATTTTTGAATTATAACACCCATGTGAGGTGTATTGCATGGCCATGGTCACCAATCGAGAGACGGAGTTCACTTTTTTAACATTGCGTTTTTTACCAGGCAGTGCCATCAATTTTCAGGACAAACATCAAACAGTGCGGCAACTGTCCGTTGAAGCCAGGCACGTTGACGCTCGACTACACGATCGACCTGACCCCATACTCGTCCATACTTGGCCTGCTCAGCGATGTACGACGAAGCAATTTCGCATGTTGCATGCAATCGTGCTGATTGCGCATAAAATGGGGGGCTACTAAGATCGCCGTTAGCATTCAACAGTTCTTCTCAGCAATCGGGTGTGTCATGGCGTCTACATCAATCAAGGTGTGTTTGTGCAACTTGCAGGGCGTCTACGCGCTTGAGGTGCACATGAAGAATGGCGACTCGGCGGCGCATGAGGAGATCGGCTGTGTCACGGTGCAGGGCAAACTCGTGAAACAGTGAATAGTGCACGCGCTGGCAACACACCGAATACGCTTTCAACGTCTGCTTGATTATTCATGAACGTGCTTGTTTTGCTGTGTTTGAAAACGAACTGCTTTCGTAAGCCACATAAATCATGAAACACAGAACACCTTTAGACATTGTACATTACATTTAATACCATATATTGCATGTTCCGTTTCGTTTTTGGGACAATTCGTTCGCACACAGTCAGCAATTTCGGCCCCCGCGACAAAATTGCTGGCGTCTCACAAATCGTATTTTCAATTGAAATCGCCTGATTTTACCACTAATGTTATGCGATCATCCGCCCACTCTTTTTTTAGTTTACTTCATTTTGTCGTGGCGACGCAATATAGCTGAACATGCGAATGGGGCTAGCTAGCGGCTCAAACGCCTTTAACTTACATCACGTCTTTATGGCGTGTTTTCATTTACAAACCATTAATAACGACCTGACTGAATCGAATTGTATTTTAATTTTCCGGCAAATTCATATGCAAAACGTAGTGAAAAAACATAAACGTTATCTAAAAAAGAAACAAAAACATTTCAAAATAGTAAAAAATAACGTTATTTAATTTTAGAATTCAATCACAATCACAACATCTAGAACTTGCAATCAAGGAAACAAAAAAAAACAAAAAATGTGCAGCATTTTGTAAATAAACCAATAAAAATTCAAAAAACGCGACGGAATTGTATAACAGTAAAAAATATAGTGTATAAACATACAACGTTAACAATGATTAAAAAAATACTCGCGGCCGACCACCTACCATTTTGGGACTTGAGACAAAAACAATTGCTTTTGCACAACGCACTCACACACAAGAAGGCGTTTGAAAGTTGAAAATTGAAAAAAATTCATGAAATCTAAACGTTGTATAAAAGTTTTGTGTGAACAAATAATTATACGTTGAGAACTTTTCACAACGTCAGAACAATAATCCGAAGAAACTTTGTTTCGAGTTCGACCAGGGTCATTGCTTTGAAGACATATCTGCACTGACTAGTCAGTAAGGTCAGCAAACCTCACAATGGTTGATGAACTGAATTTCTCATTTGCTTTTTCAATAGTCGCGAAGAAATATAGGATAACAACGAACATATTGTATTGTGATAGAAAAGTTGCAAAAGCAAAGAAGTAGAAAGGGTAATAAAACACCGACGAAGACTGAAAACGTAAAGAGGCACATGTTCATGTTAAAAAAGGTGGACGTATCCTGAAGCTTATTTTAAGTTACAAACTAAGAACAGCGTGCTGCTTTGCTGTTCAACACCAGCAGCAGTGGAACGTGGTTCATTGAGTGTACTGTGTCTGTAACACGTTTGAGCAATAGTCTTGTTTGATGCTCTGATCACAGTCGTTGAGTGGCTGTTCCATGCTGCCATTATTGCGTAGCAAAACACACAAAGTTAAAAAAACACTGAAGGGATACACACTTTGCTTCAGCTATTAGAAAAATTGGAAATAGTGTTGACGTTAAGAAAAAAAGAGCAGCAATAAAGAGTTCGAAAGTTTAAAAATCAAAAAGCGAAAGTCGCACCGGCTTTGAAAAACATACACTTTTTATTAAAAAAATATACATTCAGAATTGAAACTGCTAGAAAAAAGCCTAAAGTGTCATGAAAACTCTGAAAACATCAAAATTAATCGTCACCTTTTGAAACTCTAGTGATCAATATTCAAAGAATTTGCAAGACAGACGCTTTTGAAGTGCAACTCACCAGTACAAACAAGCAAACAGTTCGAAAATTTGTTTCAATCGCAAGGACTGTCAACTAAACCTCAACTAACATCGACTGCGGCAATATCACATTCAGTGTTTACACTAGCACAGTGAACATACATAAGTTCCTCGTGTCAACCACATGCAGTGTTGTGTCAATAGCATTGAAAATGGCCGGTGCAAACTGAGAAATATCAGACAATAATCGTGGATTAACAACACTTCAGAAATTTAGTAAAGAAGTGTGAGGAAACAATGACGTAAAAAGGCGCAGTTTGGCAAAAGTGACCTATGAATCATAGAGCGCATTCGAATTGTGACATGCGTGTCCCGCGGCGAGAGCCGGATGCAACGATGATCAGTGGACACTCGAGACGAACGGAGCAGCCATAGAAATCGCGCTGTGATGTTTGCAGTGTTGTACGAGGCTGCAGGACACAGAAGTTGAGCAACAATAAGAACGCAGACCGTTGCAGGTGAGTAGTGCACGATTACTGCTGCATCGACTGGTTGCATGTTGCATACAGTGCCAGTGCGTTTGTGACACGACGTTGTGTGCCTGTGCAACACAGCAACCGCACCATCGCATCGTTGTTGTACGCGAAAGTTGTGCGTCGCAAAACAGAAACGTCAACACAACAAGTGTACAGGCGTACGTGTACGATGTTTGAGAATTTCTGTGGAAATTACAGCAAAAAAAACAAAGGAAGAGAGGATAGCATGTCCAACAAAAACAATCGTGCAAAAATGACTTCGAATAGCACATTACGGATGTAAGTTCAAAATCGTCAAACAATAACATGCAGCAACAATTCTATTCGACAAACCTATGATGCAAAATGGCAAAACAAAACACAGTTTCACATGATGGCGTACTTATCGTTCGACCGACCATACAAATTATATGTACAACATGCGGCGAAACAAGTATCAATCGAAAGAGAGTGATGGAGAGAATTTGTTGTGGTTGTTTGTCATCGAAGCATTGTTGTGTTGTGATTTTGTAGTTTTGGCTGTAAACAAGCTAGCGACAGAGAGAGCACAGAGCGGTCGCAGCTGGTTGCAACAGTCTACGTGTTTGCGGAGGAGCACGCCGCAGCACTGCGATGGGTGTGCACGCACTGCCAACCTCGCGAGCCACGTTTGTGCCAGACGCGCGTTTCTTGCGACTGCTGCGTTTTAGCCTCGCCGTTACTGCAAACACAGCGCGTGAGCTCGTTGAACACAACAAAAATTGCTGCTTTCAACAAACTTCAAATGAAATTGCAAAAGCCAAAATGGCGTGTGCCTTACCGGTCGATGTATTGCACTAAGCGAACGTAGCAGACGCACGCGGCGTCTTCACCGAGCATGTGCACCTGCGGGTTCAGCATCGTTGTGTGCACTTGTTTCATGCGAACATCTGCAGTGCAAACATGATTCAACTCATCCTAGTTGCAATTGAACAAACCGTCTGTGTCGAGTCGAGAATTTTAGTTTTCCTTTGGTTCAGATCAAAAATGTTTTATAAAGCACTTTAAAAAATGGTTCAACATGTTGCTGTCAAATAAAAATAGAATTACGACCATTTTATCTCCTGCTGAGTTAACACCGTTTGCAAATAAGAGTGGGGGGGGTCTAGCGCTACATGGGAAAGTTTTTAAACCAAGGGTGCAGGGACATTCTACTAATCAAGGCGCTTCAGGTTTACCCCCTGAGTACCCCCTGATTATGCCTATAAAGGTCGTTTTTAGGGTGCGGAAGTTGAAAAACCCTCGATTTTTTGCGATTTTTCGCAAAGTGTACCTTTTTAGCCCTACCGTATCTCGTAGTTGCACAGTTTCTGGAACTTCACACAATATTCACGTGAAAGATCTTGCAGAGTTCTTTAAGGCCCTGTATCAATGAGCCCTTGCAAGGGGGGTCCCTGAGGCGCTACGACGCTAGTTAAAATTACTTTTTTTTAAAAATTACGCTATTTTTTAAAACATTTTTTTGAGCTCATAAACACAATTTTTCGATTTTCATTTTTGGTTCTACAGGGAGGTTTTCGGGGTCGCTGAATTCGAATCTGATCTTAGATTTTTGCCCCGGGCATTTTTTTGCCCTAAATTTAGGCAAAAACACATTTTTTTGCGTTTTCCAGTGTTTTTTGGTTTTAATTTTTAATTTTAAGTGCGGATTTTTTTACAAAGCTGTTTTACAACAGCCTTACAACAGCTGTATCGGAATCAGTTTTGATATTTTGCAACTGACCACTTGCCCACCCAAAAAATGGGTAAAAAGTTGATTTTTTTGCTTTTTGCACACGTTTTCGTTTCACAGTGAAAAAATCAAATTAGAAACAACTTGTAACTTTAATTTTTAATTCTACATGGAGGGTTTCGGGGTCGCTGAATTCGAATCTGACCTTAGATTTTTGTCCCGGGATTTTTTTTTGCTCTAAAAGTTGGGCAAAAACACATTTTTATGCGTTTTCCAGTGGTTTTTTGTTTTAATTTTTAATTTTAAGTGCGGATTTTTTTAACAAAGCTGTTTTATAACAGCCATACAACCGCTGTATTTGAATCAGTTTTGATATTTTGCAACTGACTACTTGTCCATCTAAAAAATGGGTAAAAAGTTGATTTTTTTGCTTTTTGCACACGTTTTCGTTTCACAGTGAAAAAATCAAATTAGAAACAACTTGTAATTTTAATTTTTAGTTCTCCAGAGGGGTTTTCAAGATTGCTGAATTTGAATCTGACCTTAGATTTTTGTCTCGGGCTTTTTTATTGCTCTAAAAATAGGGCAAAAACACATTTTTGTGCGTTTTCCAGTGGTTTTTTGTTTTAATTTTTAGTTTTAAATGTAGAGTTGATTAAAAAACAGTTTCATAACAGCCTTACAGCGGTTCTAAGGTTGTTATGAAACTGTTTTTTAAACAACTCTACATTTAAAACTAAAAATTAAAACAAAAAACCACTGGAAAACGCATAAAAATGTGTTTTGCCCCATTTTTAGAGCAATAAAAATGCCCGGGGCAAAAATCTAAGGTCAGATTCAAATTCAGCAATTTTGAAAACCTCCCTGGAAAATTAAAAATTAAAATTACAAGTTGTTTCTAATTTGATTTTTTTCATTGTGAAACGAAAACGTGTGCAAAAAGCAAAAAAATCAACTTTTTACCCATTTTTTAAATGGACAAGTGGTCAGTTGCAAAATATCAAAACAGATTCAGATACAGCGGTTGTATGGCTGTTATAAAACAGCTTTGTTAAAAAATCCGCATTTAAAATTTAAAATTAAACCAAAAAACCACTGGAAAACGCATAAAAATGTGTTTTTGCCCAACTTTTAGAGCAAAAAAAAGCCCGGGACAAAAATCTAAGGTCAGATTCGAATTCAGCGACCCCGAAACCCTCTATGTAGAACTAAAAATTAAAATTACAAGTTGTTTCTAACTTGATTTTTTTTACTGTGAAACGAAAACGTGTGCAAAAAGCAAAAAATCAACTTTTTACCCATTTTTTGGGTGGGCAAGTGGTCAGTTGCAAAATATCAAAACTGATTCCGATACAGCGGTTGTAAGGCTGTTGTAAAACAGCTTTGTTAAAAAAATCCGCACTTAAAATTAAAAATTAAAACCAAAAAACACTGGAAAACGCAAAAAAATGTGTTTTTGCCCAATTTTAGGGCAAAAAATGCTCGGGGCAAAAATCTAAGATCAGATTCGAATTCAGCGACCCCGAAAACCCCCCCTGTAGAACTAAAAATGAAAATTGAAAAATTGTGTTTATGAGCTCAAAAAATGTTTTAAAAAATAGCGTAATTTAAAAAAAAGTAATTTTAACTAGCGTCGTAGCGCCTCAGGGACCCCCCTTGCAAGGGCTCATTGATACAGGGCCTTAAAGAACTCCGCAAGATCTTTCACGTGAATACTGTGTGAGGTTCCAGAAACTGTGCAACTACGAGATACGGTAGGGCTAAAAAGGTACACTTTGCGAAAAATCGCAAAAAATCGAGGGTTTTTCAACTTCCGCACCCTAAAAACGACCTTTATAGGCATAATCAGGGGGTACTCAGGGGGTAAACCTGAAGCGCCTTGATTAGTAGAATGTCCCTGCACCCTTGGTTTAAAAACTTTTCCATGTATCACGGAATGTTCCTAGGCCCCCCCCTCCCCACTCTTATCTGCAAACGGTGTTAACCCCTCTCAAGTACTCTCAGTCTCAACCACCGACAACTAAATGGGATGCTTTCAAATGCCAAAACGGTTATGATTAGAGGTTGGAGCACAACACGAACCGCAAGCTGAAACGGGAAACATACTAGTAGTATTGTCGAAGTAGAATTTATGGAATTCCATCCCTTGAATAAGATTGCCAAATGCCGCTGGCTCGAAGCACGTCATCGCAGGCTCGCACAGTTTACTGCAAAAACACGAACAAATTTTAGTCAGAACTGAACGGCTTGGCTTGTTCCAAAAAAAGAACAAGCCTGCAGCTGGAGGCAAAAAACACCGTTCGTTTTTCCAAAAAAAACCTAAAAGGTCGTTTGGAATGATTTAACCACTTGGCTGCCTGATTTTCAAGGAGACAAGTGTAAGGATGGCCAAAAAACCGGTTTTTATAACGCCAGAAAACGGAAATAAAACCGGTTTTCCCAAGAAACCAGTTTTATTTCCCATGCAAACCCAAGGCGTGTGTTTCGAAAAGACAAGACAACCGTTGAAAAGACGCGCCATTGCAAATACCGTGAACGCAGCTCTGAAACGTAAAACTGAGCGTCACCTGTAGCTGTCGAAGTCGCCTACTGCGATGGCGTCCAGGAGCTGCTGCGTCGCTCGCATGACCTCCTGCTTGATCGCTGAAAAAACACACAAGAACATCATTTAGAAAATGCGTTGAAACATGTTTCTGGTGCAAACAAAGAAAAAAAAATTTGCGCTCGTGTCGTCTCGTCCTTCATTTTTTTTAAGTTGGCATGGTTAATTTTAATCACAAAGTCTACAACTACCAAAACAGTGCAGTTATGCCACTTCACTCACACACGCACGCACGCAAAATAAAAAAATGGGTTCAGAAGAAAATAGGCTAATAATTAAGGAGGTTTTTCAGGAGCTAACTTAACACTGATGTGAGTGTTGTGCGTGTTGTTTGGAGACGTTGCCACAGAACGGGTGAGGCAACAAACAAGCAGCAACTGAAAACGGATGTAGTAAAAACAAGTACAGAGGCACACAACAGCCGAATGAAAATTAGGAGTACGAAAACCCTTGGAAAGGTCGGACTGTGATAACAGGCAGAATGTTGCATCAAAAATAGTCCGAAGGAGCTGAACAACGTGTAATGCAAAAACAAATAATGCAGAAAGGCTATAAAACTGCTAAAAACCAGCAAACAAATCAAAATCTCAAATCTAGTGTCAAACAAAAAACAAACAAGATTAAAATGGCGTCTAATTTCCTACTGATTCCAGTGAGAAACGTGAGCACAGCACAGTGAAGCCCGAAAAACAACATACGATCAACAAACAACCGTAAAACCGCATAATGGCATTTCTTGGGGGGAAACAAAAAAGAAAATATCTAGACCTGGGTGCAAAAGAATGGAAACATGCAGGCAAGAAAACAGAAAACCAGAGATATGATGCACGAACGAGACAACGAATGAACACTAAGAATTTATGAACTCAAAAAGCGTCCAGAGTGCAGACAACGTTTGTCCTCATCGTTTGAAATCAACTCAAACGCTCTATTTCTTGGGGAGAAACGACATTTCGAACAGAATAACAGTTCGATAGCAGGAGCTCTGCAAGTTGCACCTTTTTGCACCCACCGTCCCACCCTGCGTGCGGCCTTACAAGTGGGCGGAGCGTAGTACTTAGTGCATTTCCAAAAAAGCAAGCCACTAATAATCAACAGGCGCTACGTGGGCGAAGTCTAATTCGGCTGCTCGAACTGAATGGACTAAAACTAAAATGCGCCATGTTCTGTCGCAGTAAGCTTAGAACTGCTGTTCATGCAAAACAGGGTGAAACAGCTAGCTTGGTAGATCGCCACTGAGAACAGTTTTTGGGATGAAAGACCAGTACCAGAATTGATTTGAGAACAATTTGGAAGTTCTTCAAGAGGCCAAGTTGCAGTTGTGAAGTGCAAAAACGGGCGTGATGCGTGTGCTTACCCAGCTGAGTTGGACTGAGCCGTTTAGACAACAGTTGAGGGTGGGAGGAGTCGACGCTGGTATATGCGTTCACGAGTGTTTCACTGCGCAAACTGCTGCGACTGACTGAGGCCGAGCTCAGGCTGCGGCCAGCCGTTGCAGCCGTTTGCGACACCGTGGCAAGCTCAGCAGCTAGTGAAGCCAACTTTGACATGTTTTACTGCATCCAGTTGATCACGCCACACATATAAGCACGGTATTGCTATTGTAAAACATGAACGCCACAAATCCTAGCGACAACAACCTTTTTTGTGCTTAGCCAGCTATTCTGAACATTAGAGCCGCTGAAACTAAAACAACATTAACATCAAAAGTTCTTTGTTCCTAACATCAAAACAATCGACTGTGCGCATTGTGTGCCTATTAAACTGATTTGCAAACGTTTGAACCCCGAAGTGAAGACTACAAGTATGAACCACTGGTAATTCGTAACATTTTGAGACGTCGAAAAGCTAAAAGCGGACAAAAACGGACTAGGACTACAAAAGAAAAAACACTAAAAACACTCCATAACCATGTTGACATAAAATATTGTAACCAGCATAAAAAACAAACAAAAATGCTGAAAAACAAACAGCACACACACAATGTTCATGTGATTTCATTTGTGGCTGAAAATACACCCATACAGCAAAAAATGAGTTATACAACCATAAAAGTAAAAATGAACAGACTAAAAGAGTTAAAGAAAAAAAACTTCGCAAGAAAAAAGATTAGTTACAGCTTGTATCACTGCACACACATAATTGCAATCAGCATTTTGAAAGCATCTTTGACTGCATACTAAACGCATTTGTTCAGAACATGCATACAAAAATGTTTTGATGCCGATTAACACATGTAAACAAGCCACCATCACTGAAAACGTGAATCCCGGTTAAATTGAGCTGCGTATCACCAAAACTCGCGCCACAAAAACTGATCATATCAAACCGCACGTTTCATTGATTGAAAATGAAGAAAATGAAACACGAATCTGAGTTTGTTAGTCCACAACCAATTGGTATGCTTTCAGTTCATCAAGCATAAAAAGTAAATGAAAACGCAGAACACCACAAACAAGCAATACAAAACAAATCAACGATTACGTGTAATTACACATCAGCAGCACAAAAAGCTGCAAACCGGGCGATTGTCACAGAAGGACGCAAGCGAAAAGGGGTCAAAATTCAAAGTACGCAGTAGCGAGCATAAAAACCACAAAAACAAAAGAACAAGCGAACATTTCACCGGACATCACAACATTTGGTCGGTGGACGAACAAGCAACGAATGAAAACGTTGTTGCATTGAAATAGTCAGCAGATTCGTCTAGTATGGGTGTTGATCATCTGGGTCGCTGTCAGTCTCAGCACTGGCACTGGCGACTTCAAGAGTGGCCACTGACACGGCCAATCCGCGTGCGTCCGCTGCACGACACACAACACAATGTCACACATTGAACGTAGCTGCATTATTATTGACTAGCCTTTTGACCCGTGCCTTTCTCGGCCGCTTCAACAAAACGTTCTAATTTTTCTGCTGACTTTTTAGCCGTTTGCCCGACCTCTGCTAAGCCTTTTTTGACGAATGCAAACGAATTAAAAAATGAACGTTTCGTTGTAAACGAATCTAAATCTAAATTTAAAACGATCTTGAAGCGCTGAAAATATACTTTTTCGAATAAAATCCATTTGATTTCAAAATCGATTTACCAAAAAAATTATTTTGCTAATTTTGCAGTCAGTCACAATTTTTCTACTTCAATAGAATCATAAATGTTTACTTGTTAGGAAACGTTGCTCCAGTTTATTGTGCTAATTGCTCCTGTTACAGTTTTTTTTAAAAAACCTCTTTAATTAAGCAACTTTTTTTTCTTGCACTTTTTTTCTTGCTTTCGTTCAGAACAACTGAAACTTTTCCAAATTTACAAATCGGTTTGTTGTGACTCGCTAATTTTAATGTTGTCCAACGCCACTATTACTGTTTTTAGCCACTTTATTTTTGTTAAAACCCCAGCGTTTTCTACAAAAAGAAACCCACATTTTGTTTTTTCGCATATTTAAATTGAAAATATAAAACTAACTGATGGAATTGAAATAAAATTAGCTTAAATAGCAGAAAGTTGGACATAACAAAAAGTGAACAGACACACAGACACACTTACTATCTTAGAACTATAAATTTTTGAGTGAAAATGGGCTGATTGGCTGTAGTTGTATTCAGCAGTGATTGTGACAATTGTTTCGACTGAAAATTGGCGCTTTTGAAATGAAAGAGCAGATTATTCCTGAGTGACGCAGCGAATAACACGCCGGAAAGCAGGAAGACAATATTGACACCTGTAGCTGAGAATGAAACATACTGGCAACCGTCAAGACGGACATTGTTCAAATAATGGCATAAACCTGAATTCGTTGAATAAAAATAATCGAAAAGGTGCATCATGCAATGAGTGAGTGAAAAGATGCCCGAAATGGTTGTGCTTCATACAAAGTGACATGACAGTGAAAACAAGTGCAAACAAAAAACATCAAGCAGCTGGCAGCTGGCAAACGCAAGCCGATTTTGTTGATATTGCTTTGTTTTGTTATCAACACTAGAATGCACTAGCAAGAAAAAAACAATTTCATGCAAAAAAGCGTTGCAACGACCGCGGGTAAACCGCTGCACGATGTGTTATTGATAATCAACGAATCAACGTTATTGCACTCAAGCCGTTCACCACAAAAGCTTTTACTTTTCTTTGAATGAGTAACCCTCTGAATCAGTGCCGAATAGTGGCGAATGCAGCATTTTGTGGCAACTGCTTGAAGACATGCAGAGGCAAGCAATGTTCGTGTGACAAGACCACACGAATCAATGAAAGCAGGGGCCGGTGTTTGCACCCAGTGGCGGCCAAACGCATCCCACGGACACGGTCGTCTCTGGCGAACGAGCACTTTTAGGAAATGGACATGGACGGGAGTAAGGCGACCAAAGCAGCAACATGTATGCGGTAGCGCCAAGAACGGCACGTCGCAAGCGGCAGACAGCACGTGACTGGGCGCCGCGTTTGGCGGCCACCGCGTACAGGGTGTGCTGATCTCACTGACACTGACTGGATGCGGCTGTCGGTTGCGCCGGCTGGTTGAGTGCGCGCGTGGCCATGCCCGCAATGCCAGCCAAGCCGGTGGCCGGCGGTGTCGCCTGCGTCGGTGTCTGCTGCTGTTGTTGTGTGTCCACACGCACCACCGTGTTCTCGTGCTTCAGGTTACCGCCTGTATACACACGCGACACACAGTCTCACTGTAGATGTTCGCAGGCGACAATACAAAGCGCGCTCTGTTATATATGGACAGTATGATCATAACGGTACATGAGCATGAACATCACAAGGTGCTCAATGATAGTTTTACATAGCTAGCTTGTGTCGCCTAAATCCACTGTTTCTGCCCGTCCACGAAAGCAGCAGACTCTACTGTTTTGCACTGACCCCACCACCCCGTGTGAAGCGTGCAATCTCAAGCGTGAGCCAGACCAAACCTGAACGCCATTCAATGTGGAGATCCACATCACATTTTGGCGCTGCGTCTGTGCTTATCGATGAGGTTGCATTGTAACAGTAATAAACGCCGTTGACAATAAATGTGACACAACTAAATGAGCCAGCAAAAGCTTGATGTATTGTGAGATGCTTTTCAACTAATGCGCTCTGATCTTATTAGTTTTGCCACCACCAGTAGTTTGAAATTTACGTACATAACCATTCAACTACAATTTGCTGATAAAAAACAGTGCATTGCATATTGAGCAGCAAAGCTTTGAAAGAAGGCCAACGTTTTATATCCAGAGCATGCAGACACGCTTGTTTGTGTGAACATTGTCAACATCCCTTCGAAACCAGTTTTTCAAATTCTGAATGAAATGGTGTCTGAAAGCAAATCAAAAACTAAACATGAATTTTATTTGCTAATCCACAGTGCGCGCTGAATGAAGGTTGATTTGAAAAGTTTGAAAAAGAGATTTTTAGCAGAAAAAGAAATTGTGTGTGGACAAAAAACACAATCAAGCCGCCATTCATATTGTTTCAGCCGTCACCGACTTGTCATGGTGGAAACTGTGTGTGTCAGACATATAATTTCAGAGTTTCACTTGTATTCAATGTTCAGCAACAGTGACAAATCGCTGGAACTGGCAACATGAAACATTGTGAATTGCGGGACTTGCGCTTTCACCATGCAAACAGTGTGTGCACGGACAAAACAATTTTGACACTGTTAACACTGTAAACGCGTTGTATGTAATGTATTTTCTGGTATGATTTTTTTAGAATGAAAAACAGGGCTTCAAATGTATACGAGTTTAGCTCTTATCAGTAAAGCAGCAACGTTAAATGGCAAGAAAATGTGAATATTTGTGAACACACAATACGCTAACACATCGTCTTGCCTTGTGCTCGTATTTGGTATCAACGAAGAATTATAGAATTACAGCGCAATTATAGAATCAGTAGCAGTAGCAGCAAGCAGTTTACAGTGGCTGAATCTAGTTCTTTGTTGTTCTACGAAGCATTTTGGCACTGGCATAAATACACGTAACAGGAAGTATAAGAAAGGAGCAAGAGATAGCAGACACGAGAGATATCAATGAACGGCTGTCCGGTGGAAAGAAGCATTCAGACTGCGACGGCACAGTTGAGAGATTCGTTGAAAAGTCGGTTGATTCGTGAAAAACAGAGCAGCGCAGCGACCGAGCAGAGTCGAACTGAATTCGCAAACGAACAAAGAAGCGATTCGATGCTAGATATAGTTGGTGCTGAACAAAATAATGAGAAAAACGTGTCGTATTCACCAAAAAGATCTCTAAATTTTCAACTTTCATTTGTGAAATGGGAGTGAAATAATATATTGGTTAAAAACAAAAAAATAAACTATTTCTCCGGGCAATTTTCAGCCAAAGTACACGGATGGATATTTGGTTGGTGCCAGGGACAAAAAACCGAAGACGACAACGTTACAGACGATCAAAAGAACCCGAAACAAGTGGCATCACGTGACACAATAATTTTATGCAAAAGTATGAATTAGAATACGAAATTTCATCCAGTTTTTAAGATTAGGGCTTGCTTGGAATTCGCAAAAAGAAAACAAAAACATTGAATTCTAAGACACGCAAAATGGTCTGAAAAGTTTTTTTAAACTTGTTAAGCAGCGCAAAATTTGTCGAAAAGGTTTTGCGCACACTTTTCAAACAAAACTTCGACGGGATATTTTTGCTAAAAGGAATGTTGTTTCTGCATGCGAGATCAAACATTACTCAGCTATCGAACATCAACTGAACCACTCGAGCCTGCCATACACACTAACTCTATGCACATCTGCTGAAATTTCCTGTTTTTCTGTTGTCAGAAAGATATAGTGCTCGCAAAAGACTATGATAGTGTTTAGATGGTGTACATAATCACCAGTTGTAATTAGCAAATGATTTTCGCACACTAACACTCTTGCTTCTTTAGAGAACCTACAGTATGGCCGAATAAATAAGGAAATCCTGGTATTCTCCACTAATCAGTTGGGTCAGTTGCAGACTAGGAGTTTTTCAACAATGCCAAGCTAATTCCCAATCGTGTGTGCAAGGTGGAAAGAATGATGAACAGAACAGCACGACGAATCAATTAGTTAAAAACACGTCACATTTGACACACAATTTGGTTTCAGGACGGCTTTTTTCTTTCCATTCAAATTTCGCTCGCTCCTGCACCATAAAAAACTGCCATATTTACTCGGCCATTCCGTACTCCATGGATTATACAGGATGGTCAAGAAGTGGTCGGCCACTTTTCGATTTCTTAAACTCTGCACACGTAACGTACCACCTGACCGAGTACTTCCAGACCATTCTGTAGTGAAAACGATAATTTGCAAAAATAAATAATAAATTTCAAATTTTTGACATTTTTATTTTTCAAATGTCAATAAGACTATCAGAAGGCTACAAAATGCCACAAAAACTGTGCCGGACTGAAAGGTTTGAGCATTTTGAAAGGTTTGAAAGGTTTTGGCTGAAAAACTGATCTTCTTGAGCAAACAAGACAGAGTACGCTCAGCTGTGGATAGCGCAAAAGTCAAATACAGACGAGATGCAAAAAAATTGTGACACAAAATGAGAAGGCATGAAATCAGTTGACGGCTTGTTGAAACATGGAACGTACAAATGTAAGGGGGCAACGCTTAAAAAAGACAGAAAACTGAGATTTGTTCAGCATTGCTGCATCTGACAACAGCAGGTTTCCTGAAAGCAGAACTGCACCGATGAGCGGTGCTGTTCTTTTGAGCAACAGCTTTTCTAACTACCTGTAGTACGCCGGTAATTTCATTCTGTATTCATTCTGAGAATGGAAGTACACCAACAGGCAAGCTGTTGCAATTGCATACGCGACCAAAAGACAGTCCATGAAGACTGGACAAGTTTTAATGTTGTAAGAAAACAGCGAACGCACCTTTGTCGTGCTCCTGGTCGTCGATGGTCGCAGACGACTCGGACGACTCCTTGATGGTGCTCGGTGTGCCCCCAGCGCTCTCCTTGTTCTTGTTCATCAAACTGCGGCCTGCACAAAGTGGTGCATTTGTACAAGCACTGCTCAGAAAACATATCGTTTCAGATAGCCCTGTCTCAAAAAAGTTTATTCATTTTTAGTAGCATAATTAGCATGGATTTTAATTTGTACCGTTTACCTGCCACAGCCGCAACCAGTGGAAAAAGTTTTCGAAAATGTAACCAGCGAAAAGATTTCGAGTGTAATCTTTTCAGTACTGGTGTGATAAAATGGGCGATCAACTAGCCGTTCAACGAAGACACAGCATTTGGTAGCTGTGGCGCTCACAATATGAATAGCTGGCCAGCATTGGATGGATGCTTGCGGCAATCCATATCTTATAGACCAATATGGTGCTCGTTTTACGCCATTCACTCCCTGACGCATATTCTCAACATTTTTGCTCACTTTAAATTCAGCGTAACTACGAAATGCATAAAAAGGGAACGTCGAAAAGAACGGATGGCATTCCTAACAAAATAAATCCTCCCATCGAGGCAGAATCGCTACAAGAAACGGTTGCTTTTTTGCAAATCAAAAGGAGAAACGAGAATTCGGCGACAGAAAACGTTGCAACGCTGGCCGATCGTAAAGCCAAATTGCAGGAATTGTCGCGCTGTGAACGGACCGGACTGAGTGTTCGGCGGTGTGGCTTGCACGAGCACTGGCGACGCACTCAGCCAGGACGCCACCGACGCGACGCCGCTGTCCACACTGGTGCGTCTGCTCGACGCGTCCGTGTGCTCCGGATGCAGCTGCGTCCGTGCGTCTCTGTGGTTGTGCTCCACACTGCTCACAGTCGACTGTCGTCTGCTGTCCAGTTGCTGCAACAGCGTCCACTGATCATTGTCGCTGTCAGCAGCGTTTGTCGCCCGTTTCGCTGACGAGCAGCACGTGTTTGACGGAGCATTGCGTGCCGATGCAAAGTACGCTGCCAACGACGTCACGGCCAACAGCAGCAGCGTCCACGCGTGCGCGAACACAAACGCCACTGCTGCCTCGTACATGGCGATCATATACATGTTTGTAGTGAGCGTGGAGAACGCTTCTAGAACCTCCAGAACACTTTTGGGTGCGCAATCAAATATGAATATTCTGAGTATACACTAAATTTTCAATATTCGGGTCAACGCTGGAGTCGCTGTGTGGCTTGTTATCGTTAAACGGGTCACTCAAAGTCACTCAACTCAACTGAACACACACAGCAGATGAAAGTTTTACGCAACAATTGAAACAAAGAACCGAGAAAAACCAGAACAGCTTGTCACAAGACTGCAGCTGTGTGAAAAACTAAGGTATTGCTGTTGCTTCACGTTTGACCTTCTAATGAAAATATAGGGCTGGGCACGCTAAAAATTGCAAGAAAAATAAATAGGGTGCATTAGCGTAAAGACAGCGACACTTTAACTGCGGCGCAGCAAACAGAATGTCAGCAAAAAACTATCAACAGTCAAACAAATCACCACAGAAATCACTGAAATGCAGAATGAATTTCAGCGCGCGCTAAAAGCGCGAAAAGGCGTTTCTGCCGTCGTGCGTAGGTACATAAGTAAAAGCTGGCTTTTTACTGCAACGCTGTGACGGGGCAGGTTCGAATGGTAGCAGGCATATTAGCACTCGGCATCATCAGCTGTCACACTGGGTCTGGCAAACCAACCATAAAACACAGACACACGTAACACGTGCGCTGCACATCGTTCCTACTTTGTTCATGTTTGAGAGCGTCTAATGTTTCAGAAATGCGACCCTGAAGACATCACTGTGAAAGTTTGTGCGTTTTACATTAGAAAACTGCAGCGAGTTTCACCTGAAGGAAACGTTTCGGCTGGCGGCGTTGGGAACACGAGCAGTTCGTAGATGCCGAGCTCCTCCAGCGCGTTGTCGGTCGACGGAGACATTTCGGGAATGGAAATGTGCAACTATTAGGTGCCAATGTTTGGTACAATTCGGTCATAAAACAACGCATAAAAGCTGTTTTGAGTGTGCTCACACAACAAACGCCGCTTACCAGTCTGCTTCACAACAAGTCGGTCTGAAAAGATAGACGCAAAAGCAATTTCACAAAACGCGGCAGCAGAATGAAGGTCTGTGAACGTGGAAAGCACCGTGCGACGTACACTCCTCGGTGAATCCCTCAGCAAGCGAGCGGATGTCCTCGATGGACAGGTTGCTCGGCCAGTAGAACGCGTGTCCGTTGGCGGTGAGGCAGGCGTAGCCGCCGCTGACGCTGGTTGCGATCGACGCAGCGCTGGGCGCTCTGCTCAGCGACGAGTACAGCGAGCCGGTGTCCGCTGCGAGCAGCACGCCCGTCTGACTGGACGTGCTCGCACCGGCGATCAAGCGCGGCATCAGGTGCGCCGGCGGCGGCGGGGGCGGCCGCTCAGGGGCACTCAGAGGCCATGCGCGCTCCGTTGGGCTCTGTGCGCTGCTGCTGACGCTCGCTGACGCCGGGTCAGCCGGGTGACTGCTGGTCGAGGTGGACGTGGACGTGCACGAGGACGAGTCCGCTGCTGTGGCGCCCATCGCGCGTTGCTTCTCGGCGGTGCTGCCGGCAGCGCTGTGCTTGCGACTCTGCCCGATCAGTAAATACGAGTACACTTTGCTCTGCATCGTTGCTGCTCGTATTGCGTCCCGAATGGTCAGTTCAGTTGAGAATCACTCAGTCGTTTGGTTAATTCTGCGAATACCCGCAAACTCAGATGTGAATAGCATGTGACACGTTGACCAATATTCTGGAACCTGAACTCTCAGTTTCTTCAATCCATTGTCGTTGTCTTTCTTTGTTTTATCGCTTGGAAAATGAACGTTCAAGTAAAAAAACGTACAACTTGAATAATAATTGCAAAAGAAATGCAGATGACGAAAATCGCAATGCTGAAGTTGGTTGCTCACATCGGTCAATGCAAAAATACCAAACGTTTTTGAGCAGGCCTTCCGGCACCTAACATTTTAACAGGCTTTGAGTGAACGATTGAGCTTTTGTAGCGCAAGTGTTTGAAGAAAGCACGCCTAAAAGGGCGTTTAGTGTTTGTGTCTTCCGTTATGAGCCACACGGGCATGGACACCACAAGCAACACTCGCAAAACTTCAGTTAGCTGCGCATGTTCGCTTGTGCTTGTGCTTGTGCTTGTTTTCCACGTGCTTTTCTCAGTTGAAAACAAGCGAAAATCTACCAACTTTGCTGTTGTCCGTGTACTTTTCAAAAAAGGATATTGATTTTGCAAAAATGGAATGATGAAGACCCAGCAAAACTGAGGCGGTTGGAAACGCCAAAAGAGAGAAAGAGAACTGAAGGGAGCATAGCTTCAGGACGGCCATTATGTTTGCGTGAGCTTTGCAGTGCCATTAGCGCATGTTTTTTTTAACATTCCATCGTGCTATCAGTTACATATCGCACACGAAGGGGTGATACCAGCCCGATCAGACGCAAACACAAATACAAATGCGCCCAAACGTTCCGCTACTCGCTTGGAGACATTCTGAATTATGCGACAAGCTGCACCAAGTTTTGCCACATGTTGCTCATGAGCACGTGTTTGAGGTCGAAAAACGCCACGCTCGTAAGCAATGCAGCAAGTGACTTCACTGCAGAGACAATGCTCTTGTGTCAAGGCACGTTGTAAGCTGGTGAGCTGCAAATTTGTTTGAAGTGTGCGTGCGTGGTGCAGCAACGAGAAACAATGAATGCCCCTCAGCTGCGTTTTAACCGACCGGCCATTTGGAACGCGCAATCGCTTGCATTGCACAGAGTTGCTCTTTTTCTCAAGTGCTTGCTACACGCTGAAAACTTTTGCATGCTTGCACATGCGAACAGACACAGATGTACGATCAATGCCGACGGGCGTTTTGGCGTGGCCACATTCAAATGCGACTGCTGTTAAAAGCGCCTTCCACATTGCTTCGTTTCATATTGAGCGAGCCACATTTTAACCGTTTTACTGCGACTGTGGAACCACGGCTGGCCGTCACGATATCGCCGTTCAAACCAAAGCAGCGAATCCGAAAGTTTTTTATGTGCGACTACTAAACCTAGAAACAAAATGAATCTGCATTCTTTTTATCTGTAAAATACCATTATTATTGTTGGATGTTAGCCGTGAGTAACTTGGAAGGCGCTTATGTCGCAGAAAAAGTGAAAAGCGGGAAATGTGCAAGCTGTCAGATGCTTATGGCGTTGCTGCGACTATAAATAGAGCGTGCGAATGTTGCGTTGCACTGTACGGCTGCAAGGGACGCAGATCACATGCGGCTGCAGCGGCAATGCTCACAGTAAGCAAAGAGACATTGATTGACGGATTCGCTGCTTCCATGCTGCTTTTTCGTGTGCCCCATGAGAGCATGTGCACAGATGACTCCAGCCAGCAGGCATCACGCTTATCTTGCATAAAAACTCACGAATGAGCCCTCACTCAATGATGAGGCACGGCGTGTTTCCAGAAAACGCAAGCGTAAATGCTTGAAGGGTGCATATGAATTTTCGAGCAATATTCTCTCATCTTAATGCCAAACGCACCAACATCGGCGCGCACAAAATCGCTGCAGATTTTCTCGATCAGCAAACTGCCGCGGTCGACTTGCTTGAGCAGGGCAGAGGCAGAGGCAGGGTTTGCGTCAGACGCGTCGGATGCGGCCGAGTCGGTTGCCATGATCGGCTTCACTGCGGCCGACGGTGGCGACGCGCTGGTGTTCGTCTGCGAGGGCGGCGTGATCGCAATCGATTGAGCAAATGATGCAACTGAGCGATTCGGTGGCGGCTGCTGCGTGCTGCCGTGAGCACGGCCTGTGTCTGTGCTGTGCACTGCTGTCTCATACTGTGCGTAGATGTACTCTGTCGACATTGGTCGTCTGTCGTGTTGTGTTGTTTGCTGTTGTTGTCGTGCCATGCTGCTTGGTGACATCGGCGCTTTCGGCGGCAGCGCGCTTCTGTCCGTTTGAGTGCGCCTGGCTGGCGTTGGCGGTCGCACGGGCACTGGCGAGTGTGTCGTTTGTTGTTGTGCTTGTTGAGTGAGTGGTTGAGCAGGTGCTCCTGATGACTCAAGGCCTTCGTGGTAAGTGACAGTGGCTTGCGCAGTCGTTGGTGCTGCCGTTGCACTCGCTGTTGAGCGTGCAGTGTCCTTTTCAACGCTGTCCGCCATCGCTGTGCTATGCCTGCCAGTGTGCCAACAATCGTTCACAATCGTTCATGAATTGCAGTCACAAACGGCATTTTACAGAACTGAATTGTACACAACAATGAGAGAAACGAATGTGCGTTCGTACGCAGTTACAGGCGCTATCAAAGTTACCTCTTTCCAGAGGCGGATCTCCTGAGCGAGCGTGTCCAGTCGGAGAGCGTGTCGCCGGCGGCATACCAGACGTTGCCGATGCTGCCGTGCATGGACGACGGTCGTGCAGCGGAGAGCGCGTTCGTCCGTCTGCCCTGCCTGCTGCGTGCATTCACCTGCGGCGTCGTCTGTCCCTGATTCGTGTCTCCGTCTGCGTTCGACGACGCGCCACGGTTGGCCAGGCCGAAAAACGCGGACATTCGAAACGAAGCCGAGCGCGCCGCACCAACGGCCGTGCCGCTTTTCTCGTTCGCGTTGGCGGCCTTTTTCGTGGCCATCGCTTTACTGTTTTCAGCAACGCCTCCTTTGCAAGTTACGCTGGATCATCGGCGTTGATGCATAATCACAATCTTGATAATAAGTGCCGCATGACGCTGATTAATTAAAATATTTGTGCTCTGCGAACTTAGCGGTCGAAGTCTGAAACAAACTGGCCAAGTGAAAGCATGCTGCTCTGGGGGGTACATCGCAGCGAAAAAGACATGTCACAGTGATTCTAGTCACTAACAAGCGCTCGTGTCTTTCTGGTTGGACAGCAGCAAAAAAATCGAACTTTGGTGCACCGAAAGTATCACAGCACAGAGAGCACAGTCGCTTCGAAAGTGCACAACCTCTTTGCTGTTGCTTATTCGTTTTTTGCCGAGGTGATGATCTTATCAAGCTGCATACAAGAGAGTAAACAGCAAAAGAGAAGCGCAGCGCAACTGCGTTGCTCCAATACAAACACCGATTGCACTGCAGGACACAAGCACTGTGCGCTGAAGTCTATTAGCCTAAAGACTTTGGACGGACAAACACTCTCAGAGAGTTGTGTGTGTTTCGTTGAGATGATCTTTTTGGCGCCGTCTTCGCCAACAAAACTACCGCAAGAAAACGAAAAAGCAAAACAACGAAACGCGCAAAAGAAAAACGCACAGGACAGACAGACAACATGAAGTGATACATGAGGTGCTTTGAAAGTATTGAGCGCTGTGTCGCTGCTGTGCAACTTGTTGTCCTGTCAGTCAGCATTCGCTTGTTCGATTCAAACACAAGCACAGTCTGTCTGGCTGGCAGGTGCAAACCCACAGAGCCCGAGTGACACTGCCGTTTGCAAATGCACATGCATCACGCTGTTGCACTGCGGCTCAATGCAATTCATTCCATTAGCATCGGACCGTTGCCAAATCAAAATGAAAGCCTGCCCAAATCAGTTGACAGGAAACTAACGCTTTCGGGGGGTTGACTGCGCTGTTATGCACGTTTCGTCAGCGAAATAAAGAGTCATATAGACAAGCGTTGCCGAATTTGCATCAGAAATGAGCTCGATGCAGCAAGCGACACACGTGGCCTCCACACGGTTGCATTTTTTCGGACAAAAATTTGAGGTAAGACGACGCGGGCATCGCAGAGCAAGTGGCTGCACAATGTGACACTGGTCGGTGCTGCGTATATGGGCAGCTTTGCAGCCCAAAAACATTTGCACGTGTATCTGTGTGTGTGTTCATAACACCGGCAGACGAGTCACGGGTTGTTTCAACCTGCATACAGCGAGCAGTCCGTCTGCGACACAACACAACAACGTGCGCTTGCTTTTGAATCTTTTGGCGTTAACTTTTCTCATCTGAGTTCATTAGGCGCAAAAAAGTGCCCAGTATTTGGGCACACACGCTGCTTATCAATATTATGGTGTGTATTGGTTTTCGCAACCGGTCGTGGGCCATTTCTTCGGCCCACAACAACAGCACACCTCATAAAGACAAACATTTTGAGTGTGCAAACGATGGTGCTGCACTGGATGACGAATGAGTTGCTCTGCTTGGACTTGCTTCAGCGTGTACGAGCACGCCGTGCAGTCGTCTGTCGCAAGTTTTATGGCAGCAAAACACGGAAACAGCGCACTGCGTTTGAGGCGATGCCACGTTGCGCGAGCCAGCAGCCGCACAAACGCTTTGCCAGTCAGGTGGTCAAGGATAGCTGGAATAATCGAGCTCTCATCAGCGCTCGCTGCTTCTGCAGGCGTTCTGGTGCAAATAATACAAATGAACGAATATATGCCTTTCGGATATATTTGCAGCACTTTTCACAAGGGAGCAACCGAAAATGCAATGCGAAAACGACATTGCACGGGCTGTAAAAAAAGTAAAATCAAACCGCAACACGTATACCTATAAAATAATATTGTGGGACTGCGCTGCCGCGCGTCCCACGATATGACGCGTGAGCGATATACACAGTGCAATAAAAAAGCTGCATACTACTTCGTAAAAGAGATGCCTCAACGTTTTACGAACGCCCAGTTTTGAGGAAATGCCGAAAACGAAGCAAAAGGTGCACCGGTGAAATCATCCAGTCATTGACGATCAAGAAGAGCACAGCGCCGAACAAACGCTTTTATGGGCCACGCATGACGCACGCGGCTGCTGTGATTGCTCGTTTCATTACGCTGCCGTGGCTCTGTTTTATGACTTGCCGCAGGGGCAGGCCAGGCCCATTGGATGCGCCGCCTGTTCTGTCCAGCGACCGGCTGCACCGATTCATTTCTATTTTTGAACTAACCTGCACAACGCGCTCTCATTTTGTGCAGCTACGCGCGCGAACGTCAAAACAGTATAATTTTTCACTGATGCTAACACGTGTGGTCGTATGCAATATTTGCCATGCCATTAAGCGCCACAACACGCCATATATCAACTTCTATCAAGCCCTTTCCTGCATAAAATAATGCAGGATCGAGCAAACGCATTGCTTTTTGTTAAGGGCGAGAAAAAAAACGGTTTTTGCACTTTGATCAATGTGCTAGCGGAGCGACACAAGTTCCGTGTCTGCAAGAACACGTTGTACACTGTATGTGTGTGTGAGCGTACAACACCAACACGTGCACGCAAAGGTGATTCTGCGAACACACTTGCTGCTGCTGGTGTGTCTGTCCAGCGCCAAACCGAATGTTACATGTGAGCGATAGTTCAGTGTCTGCAATCGAACAGCCAACATGGCCACATTACGGTGCCACCAACGCACCGAAAATGGCCTGCCACCATAGTTTTGCAATATTACTTCCAGAATACACACGTTCGCTGGAGTGGCTCATGGCATACTGCGCATGGCGCCGTTTTCATTTAATATGGCAAAAAATCGATAATAAACAGAGAGGCCAGCACATTCTCGGAGGTGCACAAAGGAAAGTTTTCTATCCACTCGGATGAAAACAGTTTCGACACCAGAACTGTTTCGGAATGCCTGTTCGTGCAATCTGGCTTGCAGTGGCATCCATGTGCTCGGCTGCTTCCTAATCAGAGGCGTTGCTTTTTTGAAACAACCACATTTTTTCCTGCTTTTGAACAAAAAGCGCAACGACGTTTGTGTCTCGCATCAAGTGCACACGGACAAAACACGGAAACCTCGGTAATGTTCAGCTTTGTTACACGCTCAGGTGTATTGCAGTGTGCTGAGTTGAATCAAACCAGCGAACTGTTGACTGCAAACTGCCTCCACAATAACCGAAAGCGAAATTCGTTGAAAAGCAAACGCCGGCGCCACGGCCCGTTTGTGGCAACGAGCAACAACAACAAACCGATTTCGGCTTGTTTTTTTGCGAAGCCACTAAATTACGTGAATCACCAAAAACTATATCCGTTTTTTTTCGGTGACCACTTTTGAGACCAAAATCTGAACCTTTCGTTTCCACTGGTTGCCGAACAAACCACACACAGAAATTGCCTTCATAAAAACCCAGTGACTGTTCAAAAGCGTGCAAACTTACTTGACAGATTTCGAGTCGCAATCATTGTGGTCAAAATGGCGCCCTGCAATGATTTTCATGTCACTTCATGGTTGAGTCAAAATAAACTAATCGTATGATGAAATCGATCCACTGTCAGGTCTCTGTTTTCCGTGCACGAATAACCAGTCACCAACAACACCGCAAAATCTACCTTGAGCTTTCTTCGCGCATTGAACTTCTTCAAGCAATCCACGGTGTCCTGGCGATGCATCACGGAGGCGACACGCTCACGTTGCTGCAATCAGAATGGTGATCAAGCACGCGACCAACAAACGCACACGCTAACAAAGACACCACGCAGCAATGAAAACGAGCGTTTCGACTCTTTTTTTCAGATCTATGATATCTCTTGTGGCATTTTTTTGAGCGTGAATAATACGGCGCCAAATTTGCGCTGGAACAGCTGTCTTTTTTTACTGGTTACTGAAAAACGCAGGGTTTGTTCGTGATCTGGCAGAGCAGCAAACATCGCGACATACACAGATCCACGGGTGTTTGAGCGCGCTATCTGCCTGGATTCGTTTACGAGGATTCACTGTGAGCATGCTGTTGATCAAGTTCTTGGCCTCGGGCGTCACCGTGTCCCACTCGGGGCTGGGATACTGAAATCGCAATTCGAGCAATGTGTAAATGTGCAGAATGGATTCAGATGATTTCATCCGTCCGTGCACTTGTTGTTGTACAGTTTCTGCGTCCGTTTGTTGCAATGCGATGAAAAATTGCAAAGCTAGTGGGTTTCTTGTTTTTTTTGGTTTTTGAGAACTTCCACTCGAAATGGGAGCGAAGCGCATGGACCCGTTGTTGTTGCATGCGATTACAGCAACACAGCTGCACAAAGTTGCCGCACGTGTTTCAACTGAGCAGCGTTCAAGATTTGTGAAAACGGGACTGATCGCGTTGCAGCAAATCGGAGTCGCTTTGATCTGTGCAGCCAATCAGCGAACTTGGTGGTAGTTGATGTTTGGAAAGATTAAAAATGCACGAAATGCTGCGTGCGTGTGAGAGCGAATGGGCTGGGCGTGACCAGCCAGAGCAGCGGTCACTAACGTCATAGGCACCAGCTTTGATCTGCGCATACAGTCGATGCTGATCTTCGTCCCAGAACGGTGGATAGCCGACCAGCAGAATGTACAGAATCACTCCTGCGCAAAGATTATGCAAATGTAAATCAACAGCCACGTTGTGTTCAGCAATTGTGTCGTGGTATAACGAATTCGCTGTAACATGTGAATAGCTTTTTACACGCTGTATACACTGTATTACACTTGGGAACAAATCCTGCGCAAACTGATTTCACTGAACTGCACAGTGGAAAATTAGTTGGCTAGCAGGCAAATTTTAATCAACGAAGATGAAAAATGGTTTCGCTGCTTCACTGACCGCAAGCCCATATATCGACCGGTTTACCATACGGCTCTTTCTTTAACACCTCTGGCGACAGATAACCAGGTGTACCAGCAAAACCTGTGAAACAAGATAACATCTGGCTGGAACAGCAGACATTTCACAACTCAAAAAGATGACAAATTTAGAAATTTTAAAATGATCACTGACCAAACCAAGCCTCCTGGTCGCCCTGCACTTCGATGGCCAGACCGAAATCAGCCAATTTCACGGCCGCACCCTTTGCTTTACTGGCCAGCAACAAGTTTTCAGGCTGAAATACAATAATATTTTTATTTTTTTTGCATTTCGCCTGTTTGCGCCGCAACAGAAGCTCAGCATTTTCCAGCTTTAACATTTTTTGCAGAGCTTCTGTGAGCACACGATTGAACACATACTGTGCACAGATCTGCAGTTACCATCCACCGTTTAGCCAAAAGTTGGTGCACCATTTTGAAACACCACAAAGTCATAGATGCAACGGCCAATAATGCAATCACGTGAAACAGTGCAAAATGTAAAAAGACGCCCATGTTGGAAATCTATTTTAATATGCAGAACTCTTTTTCAAAAGGCGACAGTTCAAAATGGTGGTCAACTTTAACTCCATTACAACGACAAAAGTGACCGCTGTGTAGATTAAAATCTAAAAATACACCGAGAATATGAAAACCACTGTAAACTGCGACGGACGTACTGTTTGAGTTCACTTCACTTCATAAATAGAACAGCTAAAGCGTTAACAACAATTAGTTCGATGACATTCTAGCTAGCTTAATGTGACAACTATGAGGGCAAAAACGACTGAATCAAAAAATTACGGGGAGAAATGGTGATTGGTGGGGTGCATGGCAGACCATACGGCAGCAGCCCTGAGAGCTAGAAAGAAGCACATGCAAATGCAAGCATGCTACTGCAACGACACAGGGATATGCGTTGAAATGTTTTGTCCGCATTGTGGCGTTATTGATTGATGTTGAAAACAACTTCCAAACGACTTTACTTAAATTTAGATTTTAGACTTTAGATTTAGATTTAAATTTTAGTTAAATTTTAGACTGAACTGGTTACGAGGGACAATTTTGGTGAATTCGACTGTTTGCCTAAACGGATGCGCAGAATTCAGGAATTAGAGAATTATAGGTCATAGGTCCAATCAAAAATGAAGCTGAAGTATGTCATGTCATCATGGATGTAGGGAGCCGTTAGTTATTGCCATCCCGTATGTTATTATTTTCTGTCTACAACCAAGAAGCATAACCGTGCTAAACAGGACGTAAGCAGTATAAACTTGGCATGCATCAAAACTATACGAACCATTTCACAACGCAAGGACAACAAAAAGAAATTTTAATGTCAGTTTTTGGTGCAGTAAAAGAACAACAGGGTGTACACGAGGTATCGTTTGCTAACGACAATTCATGAAAAACCACCATGGATATAAAAAAACAAGAAAGCATGCGAGTTAGAATGCAAATAAAACTACGTGGAAGACTTTCGGTTGGGTTACGGTATGGATGCGACTACATTAATTGGTGGTACACGCACAGTAATGTCGGGTTGGTTACACGGGTTATACCTTGAGGTCCCTATGCACGATGCTATTCATATGACAGTACGCTATCGAATCCAGTATTTGTTGAATACAGTGGCTGAAAATGTGTGAACAAAAATGTAAATCGAGCCGTCGCACTGCGGCCTGCACTTGCCTTCATGTCTCTGTGCAGGACGTCCCGAGAATGACAGAAGTAAACGCCATCCAATATTTGGTTGATACAATGACTAGAATTGGTCGTACAGTATAGCTTGTTTCGTTTTGTTCCCAAATTCAATCAAGTTTTGCAGTAAAAGCGGTCACTGATAGTCTGAGAACCTCCAAGTTCTTTGAAAATTGAGTTTGAAAATAAAACACATGTTGCAGTTCGGTTGACAATAAATAATGCAAACCTCATTGAGAAAAGAATCTAAAATGGACATTGAAATTCAATAGTCACATTTACGAACCTGGCGTCTGCTTCGCTGTAGAACTCACGTGCGACGATGTCCTCAAACAATTCTCCGCCCGTCACTCTGCAAAGAAACCCACAGCTTTTGCGTTTGCACTGAACTTTATATACACCCTGCCATTGTTGAGCAAGTGACCGTTTTGAAACTGATTTTGTTTCTGAAAAACCTCGAAATTAATTGAAAACCATTAACAAATAGAGACCGACTAACAAGTCAAAGACCAGGTAGTGAAAGTTTTCTTCTTGTATGCTGTCGTGCAGCCGGACAATGTTTGGATGCTGCAGCTTTCTGCATATCCGCGCTTCCCGTTCCAACTTTTGGAAGTCTGAAAACATGGCAAAAAATAATAACGGGATGTATTTTTATAATTTTTGACCACTGGGTACTGCGCACTCTTGCGGCAGCGTCGCCGTCACCACATCTGTTGCAGTCTGAGCACCCATTAAATGCCCAGACGACCAGGGACGAATAAAGTGACATTGTGTTTTCAGACCAAAAACAAACGTGTTACCGTTCCGTTAAAAAATCTTTTCTGCTAAAAATAACAACTAATCAACCAAGCTTGGTTGCTTAGTTTGTTTCAAAACAAGCATAGCAGACGGAAACAGACTTAAGCAAGCTCACGCAAAAACACAGCTCAGTTGCAGGAGGTCAAAATAAAACCAGAGAGAATAACCATTCTAGAAAACTGGAAAAAACTAAATCCGTTGACAATTAAAATTATATTCGATTTCATTTAATCAACCAATTTAACGAGTTTTGCTCAACAAAGTTTTGAATCCTGCAGTTTGCAGATTCATCATCGTCGGATTTCTAGTCTGATACAGATGTTTCAAAAAATTGGTCTTCACCGTGGCTTCATTAAATGCTGTGCGGTTTACCTCGGGCAGATAACTTCTTCGTGTTGATGATTTTGGCGGCAAATTCGAGCGCAGTCGCTTTTTGCACGCATCGTCGTACAACCGAAAAAGCACCCCTGAATTTTCAAACAAGGCTACATTGCGAACAAACGAATTTCACACATTACATGTTGCATGGCGGGGTTTGTTGAATTTGACCAGTCCGAGTTTTTGGTGATTTTGGGGGTGTTTTTGATCTTGACTGCATAGTTGTTCCAGAGCTGGGTGTTGGGGCCGATATAGATAGCTGGAGCAAATTTTTGAGATAGATAGATAGCTGCAAAATTTTAGGGGGGGGGGGCGCGGGGGCCATGTGACTTTGAGGGGGGCTGGTCAAAATTTTGAAATTAGATAGATACCGTATTTCCAATAAACCGTCACAATAAACCCCCATGGGGGATTAATACGTCAGCGACTTTTAGGGGTGGGGGTTTATTGGTGGGGCAAAAATACCTTGCAGGGCAGGCAAGAAACTTCTACTCTACATAGAAATCTCCTTTTATAACAGCCTTTTGTAATGAAATTACCATTAACTCATCCATTTGGGGTCTTTGGTAGCACAATTTCATCATTTTCACTGCAACCAGCCACTGAATTCGCTGGGTATGTGTTTCAAACAGGTTTCCAACAATCCCCATGGGGGATTATTTGTGGGGGGGGATTATTCGGAAAGTTGTCGGGGGGGGGGTGCCGGTTTATTGGTGGGGGGATTAATGGTGGGGGGTTTAATGGGGGTAATACGGTAGTAGATAGCTAAAACGCTAAAAAGCGACAAAAAACAGCTAAATAATGTTTAAAATACGCTGAAAATTGAGTATAAACGCTATTTTACCCAAAATTAACAAAATTTTCTGGAATTTCGAGCAAAAATGGTTAATTTTGGTGGCCAATTTTGGTAAAAAATTGACTCATTTCATGCGTTCGAAGACAAAAATTTTCAGATAGATAGCTGGCTGAAATTTTTTTTCAGATAGATAATAGCTGAGCCGAAAAGACCTTTCTAATAGAGATAGATTCGAAAAACTTTTTGGGGGAGCCCCCCCCCCCTAGAACAACTATGATGCGGAGGTCTCGGGTGCCTGGGGGTGTACCCCCCACGTCTTCGGTACTGTTCCTAATCCTAAACCTTTGCATTTTTTGAGGGTGGTTTTAAAAAAATTTTTCCACTATATAAAAAAAAATTAAAAAAATTCCAAATATTCCCTTTATTAAAACCTTTTTTTTCCTCTTTTTTTTTAACTTCTCCAAAATTTTTTTTTTCTTTTTTTCTTTTGTCATCCCCCCCCCACTTCTTTTCCCCGGGGGGGGGGGGGGTGCTTCCAATTCAAAAAAAATTCAAATCTATCTCCATCAGAGTTTTTTTTCGGCTCAGCTATTATTTATATAAAAAAATTTGTCTTCGAAGACAGAAAATGAGTCAGTTTTTGACTAAAATTGACCATTTTTGCTCGAAATTCTTAAAAATTTTGCTAATTTTAGGTAAAATGTGCGTTAGAATTTTTAGTGTAATATCTTTTATTTTGGTCCCGCGTCTCAATCCTCATAGATCGGTAAGCAGTGTCATGCACGATGCGGGAATTCAAAATTGGCAAAGTGATCCGAGTCCCCTAAATGAGGCCGGGTCACTTAGGCTATTCTGAATTACCACATACATATTGAAACACATACATACATACCCAAAACGCCTAAACGTCCACAACCGCATTGAGTCGCAGGTCGCAAGGAAAAGATGATATTTTTAGCATTATTTTGCTGTTTTTATAGCTTTTTAACGTTTTAGCTATCTATCTATCAAATTTCAAAATTTTGACCGCCCCCCCCCAAAGTCACATGCCCCCCGCCCCCCCCCCCAAAAAATTCAGCTATTGATTTATTCTGGAAAATTTGGTGCATCTATTTATATCCCCCCAACCATAGTTGTTCCAGAGCTTTACGGTTTTCGTGGTAATTTTTAAAATTTAAAAATTTGAGGCAAAAAAAACATTGAAAATAAAAATCGGCCCAGATTGAATTTGTTCTAAAAAAATTCTGAAAATCCTGTTTTGCAACAGCGCCTTGTTTTTGGGCCACTACCAGTCATTCCCGACTGTAAATTTGAGTCACACGGTTGTCAGAAATCAGAAATAGAAAAAGGGTGCAGAACGCACTTTCCAAGCTCTTCCTTCAGATCGTAATTCTCACTGAACGCAGTTGAACTGTTCGCATTCGCCATCGGCCCAACGACCATTATTTGGATATGGGCATTCGCAGAAGAGCAGTGCTGAGCAGGGTTGTTCGTGCAAGCGACGCGTCCCCGTTTGAATGAAGATCGACGCCGGCCGGGTTGCTGTGCTGGTTTATGTGGTGCACGTCGTGTTGCGAGATAGGACCTTTGAATTTGGATGGAAATTCAAACCTCTGTTGACTACTGGCGCGCTAGAAGTGCGAATCGCTGTTGCTCTAAACGTTTTTTATCGCTTTAGCCGTTTGCTATACAGACAATAGGTTGACAACGACGATGTCGGGCGTCCAACAAGTACAGTCGAATAAAATAAAGCAAATTTGGACAACAGCTGCGCCAGTGTTCAAAATACGCAGCCACTTATGCTTGTTTATTTTGATCGTCGATTATGATGAGCATTAACCACAAATCAAACGGCTGCAGTTTGCTTAAACACGGAATTTTTTTAAGACAGTGCACAACATTGATTGAAAACATTTGGAAAAGCACTAAAAACTGTTCTGCTTTCGCAATTCATTCATTGCATTAGCTAAAATGGCGACGACGACCTAAACATCCAAGAAACGAACCGCTTGATTCTTTAACAGTGCGTGATTTAGCAGAACTGGCAATGCTGACAGTTTTTATAACTATACTTGCACCATTCGAATTATAAGCGTTGCAAAGGGATCGTAGCAACTTGATTACATCTGACTGCGACACTGGGCATGCCTGCAGGAAGGCAGCGCGTGTCGCAACGACCCTATGAAGTGTTGCCTGCCTCCGATCATAGCAAAAGGTTCATTCTATAAAAGTATGAGAAGTTTATGTATTGTGTCATAAATATAACAGATACTGCCACATGACCGTGCAGGCGACATTTACATCCATCAGGAAGAACTTTCAGGAGTTCCATAGTAAAAAAACGTGTGGGGGGGGCTGCTGGTGGCACAATGTTACGTGAGTGCAATAAAGCAAGTGCAATGATAGCGAATTGAAAACAGCAGGCGCCGAAATACAAAATGAATGCAGCGACGGCTTGTCTTTTCAGTGCGGGCGCTCATGCAAGAACGCAACGCAACTCATCATCAACAACACGGAGACCAAAAGGCGACGTCTTAACGGGCGTCCATATCAATTCGAACGCGTCCATGGGCACGCAAGACGGCGCATAGAGCTGCACACGTCTGCTATTGATGTACATTCACCTCTGCACGAAGAAGACACAAAGTATATTGTGTATATATATGCGATGGCGGGGCATAGAGTGTTAGTTGAAGGCAAAAGATATTGAGGTTGAAAAGCGCACGAATAGCATAGACGTTATCGGCGTCTGCATACGGCTAGCGACACACAACGAGCAAACGAGCAAAAGGGAACCCTGTTGCGGCGTCAAAACACTCGTCTCTGTGCCGTTGTATGCGCGTACGATTACGTCTGCAAGTATGGCTTTGTGTGTGTGCCACCACAGGGAGCAGCGCAGCCACAATCGCACCCCACTGTTCTACTGCCACTGAAAAAACGGTTCCTCTCATGGATCTGTTTTTCATCGGTTTCATAAATGTCGTGTCATGCGTGTTGAAATTAAAATTTACAAGAAATTATGCGTTGCTTTGAGAAGCAAAACAACGCTTGACTGATCGAACTATTGAATTATTGTTTGGCCGCTGTTTGTGCAGAAAACTTTAGATTGTATCATAACAATATTGCGCGATATTAGCGTGCTTACTCAGTCGCCGTCGCCAAAGCAAGAAACATCAGCAGCGCAAGCAGATGCAATGTATAATATTACACAAACGGCACAATTGGTTCATTCATAGAACCGTGCACGCACTTCAACGGAGCGAGACGATTAATGGTGCCCATAGAAGAAATAAAATGTAACGCCGTCACCGCTGTCACGGCATTCAGAAGGCAGCCGACACACAACGCGGCATGCGCATAATAAACAAACACTGGCGCTGGCGAGAAATAATCGATGGAATCTGTCTGTTTGCAGCGGGCGCAAAGTGTGTTGCAAGAATTGGGAAGCAGGGCGCTGCGTTTGTGGCGCACGATCACTGACCAGCGTCACGGCTTGAGCTGATTTGTTGGCCAGAAAAAAACTGCTTTGGACGCCACTGCTGAGAGCCAAAAAGTGACACACGCATGTACGGAGTTGCCTGTGTTTGTTGTTGTGCGTATACAAGACGCAGACGGACGTGTGCTGTGTGCTGCGTGCTAGTATGCTTGCGCTGCTTTCACTGGCGCTCTGTTCGACACAGCAGTCAGGCAGGGGCGCACACACAGCACAACGACGCACACTGCAGCGATCGCGATAACTGAGAGACACACTGCGTTCATTGGCTGGCTGCTTGCTGTGTGCTCACAACACGCGCAGCTCCGTCGCAACGAGCCATGTCCACACGTGTTCCTCGGTCGATTGGAAGCCGTGCGTGAATTGGAAAAAACACAAAAAAAATTCATTCACTATAAATTCGTTTTTATTTGTAATTCCAATCCAGTTTGACGTGAGTCTGCGTTTGTTCAACGACGAAAATGTTAGCAGCATAAAAGGGAAATTCGATCGGAGATTTGTGTGTGCGTGTGCGTTGTGTCAGGCGAGCGTGTGTGTGTGTGTGTGTGTCGCAGCCGCCCAGCGCAATGCCGCAGTACAACACATTGCACCTTGTGCGCGGCACGATCGATATTGCGGCGTTGTGTGTTTGTTTCAGCTACACGCACATTGGATGTAGTGTCTTGAAAAACGCAAACTACATTGTATCTGCGCTATTCAACCAATGAATGTTGTACATGTACGTTTGTATGGAACATGTACTGTTTTCCGTAGATGCTGCCGTCACGTATGATATACATAACATTTTATAAAGAATAGTACGCGAGCAAGCGCAAAGCTGCCGATTTCGGCCGTCATGTCGACGTTTGTGTTCTGTTCCTGGTCTGAAAATCGTTTGAAAACAGAACAAGAGGCGGAAGACGCCGACGTGAACATGAATGAAATGCAATGCTCGCCATGCTGCGAAACAGTTGCAGGCGCACTAACGAAATGTCGCTGACAGTCTGCGCAAGAATCTTGATGCTGACTGCGTATGAGCACACATGTGCGCTCGGTGCCGTTGCAATGCCGGTGCTCGGCGGGCCTGTTTCTTCCGTGTACAGCTGCTGAATGTTGTTTTTTGTGCAGTTGCGAGGGCGGCACTGCAATGGCAACGTTCTGCGGATGATTGGCAAGTGCACACACGGACAGGTGCATCTGGTGCGCTAGCAAATAATCTGCAAGCTGACGACACGCACCCACATTAAACAAGCAGTTCTGCAAGTTATTTTGATGCTGTGCAGGTTTACGCCAACTTTTTCTGTCATGAATGTTTTGTGAACACGTGCGAATCCGAACGGTTGAGCACATCCACATACAATCTATCAATATGCAAATCTGTCTGTTTAAAATAAATGACACTGAATAATGAAATGTTGTATGCATCAAATTTTTGACAATTGTGACAATTCAACAGACATTATAAGAAATGATTTTGAACCAGCACTACAGAGCTTTCACAGAAAAAGACAAAAAGCACGACACAAAAACTACTGTAGCGTTTGTGGAATTTCGATAGCGAACAAGATTGAAGTGACATTGACTGCAAGGCGTTCGACTCTTGTTGTTTGCTCTGATGAACAGTTCTGTTCGTGAAGGTGGTCAAGCAAACGTGCGTATCAAAAATTGCTGTGGCGAGAGATATATGTGCCGTGGCGTGTATGCAGCAAAAAGTAATAATGCTAAAGTATCACGCGATGGCTTACTTTGCGATAATTATAGCAGTGGCAGCAGCGGATTTGCAGGCACCATGCAGCTGATGCTGGCCTGACTCACCGCGCTTGGTGCGCACAAACGCAAATGAAAGCTGCAACTTTAATTATACGCTCCACTCGTAAATTGAATGTCATGCAAGTGTGTTATGAAATTATGAAGCTTGCAATCCTGACCGCCAACTGACGAGCAAGCGAAGCAGCCTCCGCACGGGACATTCAAATCGTTCAACTATCTATACCTAAGCAAAGGAGCGCAAATGTCAAAAGCGAAAGTCGTACGGCTAAAAATCGCAGCGTCGACAATTTTGCCTGGACGCTCTCGGTGTGGCTCTGGACAATCGCGCCCTGCCCGGACATTCTCGGTCTGAACCATGTGACCATCGCGCTGTCGACAATTGGTCTGTACAATCTGGGCCTGCACCATCGCGACCTGGACAATCATTGCGAGCACCATCGCCGCCCGTAAATTGCAGTCTGAACCATTGTCTGGTAGACCATCGCGGCCTAACCCATTGCACCCATTGCAGCCTAAACCATTACCACTTGAACCATCGCGGCCTAGTCCATTACCGCTTAAACCATGGCGCTTGAATTATTGTCGCATGTCGTCGGACAGTTGCGGCCAAACAGTTGTGGCATAGAAAATTCCGACCCTACCTAGACACAGCCACCGACAAAATTCTCTTGTCTTGTCACTTTTTCAGATCAGATTTGCTGGCTGTTGATCAGGCCAAGTTTTGAAGGAATTAGGACAAAATCACCCAGCTTTTTGCGATATACTCAGTTTAGATGAAAGTCCTCTGTACACTTTGAAGCATATGTTTTGCGCGTATGTGTTTCATCCCACATCACGCATGAAACTGTTTACACCTAATGTGCGCATTGAGTCTCGGACGGCATCAAAATGAAAGATAATATTCATGTGATCTTTTGACCACCAGAATTCCGTAAGTCAAAGTACAACATATAACTTTGCGTATGTTTGCACGGGTGTTGTGTGGACGCATGAGCGTGCGTGCACACTTGCGATCGGTGCGACTGTGCACGCGCATCAGAACACGCACATGTAGAAATCCGCTGAATCTAGGCCGACCCCGAGTTTACAACACGCAAGTGCATCTACAGTTTTTGTTAAAAACTTGAGAATACGATCTCAAAAATGTTGTAATTTGTATGCGTACGCACACGCAAACTTTAGTTCTTTCACTTGACATTGTTTGACTCGAAACTTTTTGTTGTATGCGATGCGCTTCGATGTTGTTGTTTATGACCTAAATTTGATTGATCTTCGTGATTTCAGAATTGCAAACATTGCTCGAAACTTAACTCATTTTAAAAATGTTCTGTTTGCTAACTTCTCTTTCATGCAAAATGTGTGTGGGTGCATAAATTATAACTTTACATTTCTGTTTTTAATAGCTTTGTCCAGGTTGGAAATATAACGCTTTTTGATGTCTTAATAGTCTCTGCTTGCCAGTTTCGTGGAATTTGGAAACCCTTGGGTCGCTCTCCACAATAAAAACTTCCGTTCAGTTCAGTTTCTTCCCGTTATGGCGACTTCCCGCCCCTCTCAGATTCTGCACGTAAAAACCCGGTATCAGGCCTGAAACCGTCCGAACTGGACAGCAGCAACACAAACAGCTGCAATTGATTGGAGTTTGTTGTTGTGTTGTTGCCATGCCAAAACTTTTTTGTTGCTTGAATATTTGCACATTAACTAATTTCAGAGAAACGACACCTTGATTCGGTGATGAATTTATGTATACGATCGTCAAACTTTATTTGAAATTTTGAGCCAAATATGATCTCGACAATGAGAAGTGAAATAATCTGCGAAGCGAACAAAAACGATGCCTACAACAAACAGGAGTTACATGACTGGTACCGTCGCGAGATGAAGAGCATTGAAGCTGAAACGAAAGATCTCATGTTCAACGTGAAGCATCCTTGGGAATATTGCAGCAAGACGGTACAATACATTCACTATTTGGCTTGTTTTAATTTTTTTATTAGGCACTTTTTATACCGTATTACCTCTAATAAACCCCCATGGGGGTTTATTTCTTCAGCGACTTCTGGGGGTGGGGGTTTATTTTTGGGGGGGGGCTTTATTTTTTTGGGGGGGGGGGGGTTATTTGGAAACCATTTTTAGGAGTGGGCAAAATGGCAAAAATACCTTCCATGGCAGGAAGGAAGTCGCAGAAACTTCTACTCTACATAGAAATTTCCTTTTACAACAGCCTTTTGTAATGAAATTACCATTAACTCATCCATTTGGGGCCTTTGGTAGCACAATTTCATCATTTTCACTGCAACCAGCCACTGAATTCGCTGGGTATGTGTTTCAAACAGGTTTCAATAATCCCCCATGGGGGATTATTTTTGGGGGGGGGGATTATTTGGAAACTTGTCGAGGGGGTGGGGGTTTATTTTGGGGGGGGGTTTAATTTTGGGGGGGTTTAATAGAGGTAATACGGTAAGTTCTTAACTGCGTGCTAAGAAATTGAATATTTAGTTTTTTTCGGATCTAAAAACCCACAAAGGATAAAGCAGTTCAAGGTCAGACTGTTGCACAGCAATCACGAAACACTAGACTTCGAACAGCAAAAGAGTGGCGATTTATTGGACTGGAGAACAACCCAGATTACAGAGAAAAGATCATCTTATATAGCAGAATCACGGATAATTACTAGTAGATAATTACAATAATTGCCCATCATCAACTCTAGCAGCAGTTTATTGTGAACGTTTTCAGCACGATTCGAGTGTGCAACGTATGCGCGCCGAGTCAAGCGGTCTAACCGTGTTCCGATGTGACCTGCGACTGAACATGGACGTGGAGGAAATCTCACGGAGGGCACACCCACTCAGTCCGCACAGAGGCAAATGGGACAGTCAGGTGCAGCGCAGTCATCTGCTGGACACCTTCGACCAGGTGCCTTGTCCGGCGTGTTGTTGTTGCATCTACAACAAACAACACAACGAAACTGCTTCAGTTAACCTCCCAAAAAACCGCTTTGTTTTCACAGAACACCATGTTGATTCGACACACGTCGAAACCAGTGATGATGGGACTGGTGTCTGCGCGGGACACGATCCTCCTGGTTAAATGCGAAGTACTGCCCGAGGGTAGACTCATTTCATGTGCGTTCTCAGGTTTTCTATTCCATTTGTTACAGTGCTTTTGAAAAACCATGAATCAATAAGAAAACATATTGTTTGTTTACATTGCAGGTGGCAGCATTGAGCACCCAAATCATCCACCTCAACCGGGTTATGTGCGAGCGTGGAGTTACCCAGCTGGCCTGTGGATTCAACGCACAGAGTGAGACGAAATTAAAAAAATAGAATTAAGTTTTGTTGATCTAATAAAATTAAAAAGAAGCATAAGAAAAGCAAAACGAACGGTGCTATGCCCAGTCTGAAGCAGAGTTTGCAGAATCCAAAGAGTTTTTTTTCAAAAGACATAAAAACCAATTCACTGAATGCACATAGGTTGCGCTGGTTAATATGAGTAAAATTCCCAAAATTTAATGAGCGAAATTGCAATGCGTGACACCGCATTTAGAATGATCTACATGCAGAACTAAACAAGGAAGACAGCAAAAAACTGAATTGCAGAAGCGCACAGCAGTCGCTTGCTCGCAGTCTATTCCACGCAGACATCAAACTGTCGCTGTTGCCGCTGAGCGTTGTTGACAAAGTGATACCGTACGGTTGCAACACCTTCATTTCGGATCTGCGAAAGCTGCCCGCTTTGAAGTCTGAGCATCATCCGCAACTAATCGGGTTTCCATAAAAATTCGAGACCGTCTGTCATGTGTACATCATTCCACATTCGGTACCTCACTGTTGTTGTTGTTGTTGTTGTTGTTGTTGTTGTTGTTGTTGAGCTTTGGTTTGCCCCATCTCACATTTGAACAGTTCGATTAGACTCTCACAATGTGCATTTATTTTTCACTTTTGCTGTTTTTGAAACGAAAATGTAGCGACTGTCAACAATCATTTTGAACTCAAACAAAATTATAGCCTTAAAATGCCGTTCTTTGGCTGAATAACCAGTCACCATATCAGTCTCAGCAAAAAATGAAATGAATTTTGAAAAATTGAAACACGGAATGGCCGAGTAAACATGGCAGCCTTTTCATGGTGCAAGCCGCAAGGAGCATGACACGAAATTTGAACAAAAGAAAAAAGACGTTCAGAAACCCAATTGTGTGTCGAACGTGACGTGTTTTTTTTAAACTAATTGATTCTTCGTGCTACAATCCGTTCATTCTTTCTCTTTTGCACACACGATGAGATTTATCATGACATTTTTGAAAAAGACAATTCCTAGTCTGCGACTGATGCCGCCTTGATGGGAAAAACCCTATGACAAAAAGAACAGCCTTATTTATTTGGTCATACTGATAGAACACGTAAAAAATAAAGCTAAGGCTAGGCTATTTATTACAGGGAATTCCCACCCAGGGTTGAAAAATATGATCATCTGAAAATGAAATTTTCCTGCTTCATGCATTAAGCCTTAGCCTAACCTTTTGCGTCAAATAGCTCAGAAACAACCGCCGCAGTAGGAAGCAACAAGTAAAAGGTAAGAAAAACGCGTTGTTTTTGATTAATTCAAGATTCAACAGCCGATATGCATACACTAGCATGACGTGCTGCTTCACTAATTTTTGCCTTTTTATTCCGAAAACCAGTTTGAACAGTTTTTTTTCAATTGAACATGAACGCGTCACAACCTTACATGTGTTGTGCATGTTCTATTTGTCATATTCAACGCGTGACTGGTGTAAGTGTGTAACATGCATCCGTTGGAATTCCCCAGTGTTCTTCCCCACTTCCACATTTTTTTGTTTTGCACGGGTCTGTTGTTGCGAAATTTACTAAATGTTGGCAGTTTGCGTGTGCTTTTCGCCACATTCATTTTTGGCAATTCACTTTGAAATTTTGTATTTCTGATTTGGCCACAGTTTCCGCTAATTCCACCGCATTCAAAAACTTGTTAAGATTTTGCATTTTGCATTCGGAATAGGACATTTTTCTTTGAAACATGAATGAAGTAATCACGAATGGTTGTACACCCGAGGCAGAGGATGAACTCGTTGTTGATTACAAACAGAAAATGGCAGAAATTGAGGAACAAGCTAGAGATCTGATCTTCAACACGGAGCACGCTTGGGAAGTCTGCAAGCAATCGGTAAAGCAGTATTTACAGTTCTTTAATTGACAGACAACCCTGAACGATTTAGTGACGCCTTCAGACAGTCAGCATTTTAAAAATTTCATTTAAAATATTCGTTTTCACGTTTTCTAACACTGAGAAAACAGGGCTTCTATGAGGCGACCATTGAAACGCGTTTGTTAGCCACTTCATTAGCCAATTAGTAGCGCGCTTGTTGTGGTTGCATCGGTGCGACGCGTGTCTGCACTTCAGCGGGACACCGTGATCAGCATGATGCGCGTTGAGTCGTCCGGCCAAACGGCGTTCCGCTGCGATGCGCGCGTCAAAATGGGCGTCGCCGACATCTCGCACAGACTGCACCCGCTCGGACCGTACCGTGCCAAGTGGGATTCCACTCTGATCGCTGCTGAACTTGCTGAACCCGTCGACCAGGTGTGTCGTTGTGTTCGTTTGTTCAGAAACTAAACTTGAGCGTGTTGTTGAGCATTTTTGTTGGACATGTGCAGAGCTGTGCACTGGTGCGTCACTGCTGGCACAAGGCTGTCATGGGTCTCGTCTCAATGCGCGATGCCCTGTTTTTGTCCTCGTTCAAGGTGCTGCCCACTGGCCGACTAGTTTGCTGTAAGTGCATCCAAGAACTTCGCTGGGTGCGTTTCGCCTTTTTTTGCTTTTCTATGATCAGCATCAGCGACACAAACACAATTCACAGTTGGCAGCATGGAACACCCCCGTCATCCGGCCGTGCCCGAGTACGTGCGCGTCTGGAGCTACCCAGCGGCCGTCTGGATCACGGAAACGGAGTCAGTAAATTGTTTGGAGCTTTTAGCGAAAATCCTGAGCCATACAATTGTACAAGGACAGGGACCTTGGCGGGTTGCGGCTGTGTTTAGAACATTCAAACTCCGGTTTCCGGTGCGGCTCCAGTCGAGAGTTTTAGACCTGCTCATGCTTTCTGGATTTCCGTGCGACCCAAAAGTGTTGAACAAATGAGAACCAAATTGAGGGTCATTGTTCTGTGGGCCAAAAGAAGTTGTGATGTCACTTTTATCACTGAGCATTTTGTACGCTTTGCACACTTTTGTTACAGTGAGGCTGGTGTGTCGTTGGTGCGCAGTATCTGCCATACTGATCTGAAAATTGCGCTGCCAGCAGCGGTCATGAGCAGGGTGGTGCCGTACGGCTTTCAAACGTTCGCCGTGGATCTGCAGAAGACAATGTGCCGCCTGGAAACCGAACCACATCCGCCGCTGATTGGATGGCCGTGACGGACTCGCTTCCATTCTCCGTTCCATTTCACCAACACGAAACTCTCTCTCTTTGTTCATGCATTTGAAAACACAGCGATCTTGAATAAACTCGTTTTCACCAATTTCTAGAAACTTTTTGAACGGGTGTTTACGCAAATAATCACTACAACTGAACGACATCTAAAAATTACAGGCATCCATTGTACATTTTGCGTAAATCTGTCAGTTCAGAGTACTGCTGTATTCAAGAAAGCTCGAAATAATCGCAAAACCACGGAGAGTGGCAGATGGAACCAAGCCCAGTGTTGACAAGAGACCAGCTGACGCAGCGCTGTTTATGGTGTGTGCAACACATACATATAGCCTCATTTCTAAATATTTTGGCGCCGCTGAAGTGTGTGTGCATAACCTGGGCAAACACCTCAACGACCACAGAAATGATTGTATGATGGCTAAAAATAATGGGACAATGCAACTTTGATGTGCCACGCACGGCTGCCATTGCCCAACTGGTATAAAACACCGAATCTGGGTCAATGCGTGCAAACGGTGGTGCTGCCTCAAAACTGAGAAACACTTTATGCGGTGATCAGTCAGCTGAAAACGTTGTGCACATTGACAACGCTCTCTGGAACCATCACAGACGTCTGCCAGCCGACATTTGCTAAGTCAGAGCCGCTTTGTTTCAGGTAATCTCAACGGAAAACTAGCAGTGTTGAGCTGGCACACACACACTAACAAATCTATGTGTGCCCGTTGTTGATCACTGCAACAACTGTCAGTTTGGCCTACTTTTCTGCTCTTATTATTGGTCTTCCGGAAACTTTGGAAATTATAATGAATTGCTGTAGGCACAGTTAGCTTAGACACAACATTGCTGCAGTGTGCTCACTTCCATGTTGCATTGTTGACATTACAAGCAACGGAGGCTTCCTTTTGTCGTTTTTTTCAGTGCAAAGTTTTGACGCTCTGAAAGTGACAAATAAAACCCGACCTAAAAGTTTCCAGATGCATTCATGGGTTACGCATAAATAACGCTGTTAATTCTTTTCATGAATGCAAATCATTTGAGCTAGAATACTATTTCATTAGTTAATCGCCGTCTAACTATTACCAATTTTTTAGCTTCCGCGACTCAATACGTCTGCCGACATAGAAAGAAAACTGGTTTTAATCTTATTTAGGGGACTCGGATCACTTTGCCAATTTTGAATTCCCGCTTGACGCATGAAACTGTTTGCTTATCTAAGCGCGCATTGAGTCTCGAAGCCACAATAAAAGATCATACACAGTCGCACAATTTCAGAAATTATCTTTATACATTGGATTTACGGATTACCGGTATAATTCGCGATGTCACCACCGCAGAGCAATGAGAACCCAACAGAGTTCCTGGTGGCCAAGTGGGATCGAGTGTTTCACACGTTCTTCGGTAGGCCTCATTGAATTTCCCTGTCCACTGAGTATTTGTTGAGTAACTGTTTTCAGCGCCTTAAAGCATCGAAAAATTTCACAAAAAACTTTTCAGACCTCAACAATAGCGGAGCAATTGACTTCAACGATTTTGAAGTGTTATTTGAGGTACGGTAACCTATTATTTACATATTTACTTGACACTGTGAAACTTTACTTTATCACTAGTTTCCTTTGCTCTCAGGAAATCAAAAAGACACGCGGCGCTGAGAGCACCGAGTTCCGCATCTGTGAGCAGGCGATGATCATGGTCTGGAAGGGACTGCTGCAGGCGTCGAAGGGCATCGACATCGCTCAGGTACGCCAGCGATCGCTAAACGCACACATCATTTCAGACGATTCAAATTTGCTGCGCAGGAAGCTCCGCAGGATGTTGAGATTTCGCTTGATGAGTGGCGTGACATCTGGAAACAGTACAACCCACGGCAGATGCCCATTTGGCAGTGGGAGTATCTCAAGTACATGTTCTTCTTGCTCGACACTTCAGGTTCGTCCATATCACGATTATTTTTATCTCTATATTAAAATACGTATATATACATCAAACGTGAACGTGTAAACCGCAAAATGTGTTCGTTAGGATCAACAACCACTTATTAATGTAGCAAAGCTACACATTCAAACTTCTGGTGAAGACAAAAAGCTCCAATTGTTCAATGCTGCATTGTAGGCGACAAATTTGTGGACGAGAAAGAATACGTGGAGGTGATGAATATCTACAAGATCGCTGAAGAAGATGCAAAGAGAGCGTTTGCATCGCTCGCTAAGGTTCGCTTCAAATTATGTTGCTTACGTGCGAGTAAATAGGGCACTCTTGTATCTTAGTCAGTATCAAGGCGGACGTAGTCGCAGACCATCCCGAAAATACCCAACCACACACGACCGCACTGAGAAAACGTGGGTAGCAAGGTGTGAACTGAGATGCGCTTGCTATCTTGTCACTTCAACAACCACTTTAGTAGTCAAACATGTTGTCGTGCAGTGACACGTGCGTTTGGTAGCCATGTTTTCTCAGTGTAGCAATCAATATCACCGGAGTGTTCGAGTACTTCTGACAAGCGGAAATGATTTTCAAACTGAATAAGAGAAAACGAGTAATGACACAGCTGCGACTGAAACAAGGCAGCTCAGTATGAACGTTTTGTTACGTTATGTGCGTCAGTATCATGGCTTTGTTTTGCACAACCGACCTTCATTTCAATTCGACACAGGACGCGAAAGGAAAGAAGCTGGACAAGATCGACTACGGGGATTTCCTGAAGATGTGGAATGACTATTTCATGTCGCGAGACCCAGACAAGCCTGGCAACTACTTGTTCGGCCCGTGGGATTGAAATTCTTGATATTTTATGCATACCGGTAATTTACGAGATGTTTTGGCTGTTCTGGCGCGACACATAACGAACTTTTTTTCAAGGTTTTTATATTACTCTGCTGCCGCATCTCGACTGTACTTGGACACTGTTAGCCCGGTCACATGAGTAATGAAGTTTTTGTCAAATGCAATGATCAACTTATTTTTCAGCTGGTTTTTTTGTTTGGAAATTTTTAACTGGAAATTCACATTTGCTTGCTTGACTTTCGTGGTTATGTCAGTGTAATTTTTATTTTGAAACGGTTCGTAAATGAGCATAAGAAGACTACAACTTGCCTTTGTATCTTTAAAATTCCACGGTTCGTTAAACAGCTCTATGCGGTGTTTGGTGTCTCATATTTTTTCATCAAATGAACGTTGGCAAATTTTTGCGCGGAAAATGCAGAACAGCAACAGTGGTCATTTATTCCCATGACGTCAATTGAACAGCGTACGTCGCAGGTAATGTACGCACTTGACGAGCTGACGGCATAAATCAACATCAACAAGCTCACTCAAGTCAAATCTTTGATAAAGCTGACTATATAAATCTCAAAACTCTCGTCACATCCACGCCAGGAGATAATAAGTTGCCTAACAACAAAGAAGAGACAAGATCATGGCGACGGCGAGGGATAAGTTTTTAAACAAGCAACTCAAAACAGACACAGATATGAACAGAAAGTAACACGAACAAAGAAAGCGTACGGCAATCAAGGGGTCAACCAATGTCTGAAAAGATGATTCAAAATCATTTTGTCGATTCAAAAGACACACAGCTTTGACAATGAAAAGATCATAAAGCAGGCAGACTAGATGACGGTCATGAGGAGAAAAACCAACAAAATAAAACGTTTCAACTCAAAACAAGCTGTCAAAATGAGAAAAAAATAGTTAACAGCATAACAATGAAAATGGCAACAAAAAACATCAACGAAAAAACACAGAAAAAAAACAAAAACCATACGACATTTGAAAAAGAATCTTGAGCTGTTGCTTGAAACAAAATGCGGATCAGAGATGTGCACGGGGGGTATTTAGGGGGTACCGGTACCGGCAAACGTCGCGCGTCGCGCAGGGCCTGGGGGCTACGTCGCGCAGCGCCTCGGTCGGAGTTGAAAGAGACAAAAGTTTCACACATGAATTTGTAAAATTACTTCGAAATCGATTGCCCATGTCACGCATCTATCAGTCAAAATTAAGGTCTGCTCATTGTGCTTTTGTTGTAAGCTGCTGAAATCGCTGTGAGCAATGATTTTAATTCACAGATGTCGCGCAGCGCCTCAGGTGGAAGAGACAAAATTTTCACAAATGAAATAAAAATTGCTTCCAAATTAAATTCGAAGATTTTAATTGACTGACCGTCGTGGTACTTTAGTAGGTTGCAATGTATCTGTATCTAGATATTTGAAATCGCGCTGCGCATGTATAATTCGCAGATGTGAGTTGCACAGACATCCAGGGCTTTTTTACGCGAAATCGTACGTCAATAACGCGAAATAATTTGGTATGACGCAAAAAATTGGTCGTTTCGGTCAGCTTTTTTGATTCTCTCAATTTTCGAAGACTTCAAGGGATTTTTTTAGAAATTTTGCGCCCAGATTCAAAACGTGGACACTTTTTAATTTGTTTGACAATGGCGATCACAAATTCATCGTTCGTTTTTTAGATTGTTCAGTGTTTTGCTGATAACGGTTCAATTCAATCTAAGAATATTTTTGTTGTTTTGACCGTATCAACGATCACTTGGTCCATCTAGCTCCAACGTAAGCTTTTTGTTCGCACGTTTCTAAACATCTGCGTTTTTTAACACGTGAATAAATGTCATAGACAGCAAACTACTTTGGATGACACCCAAAAATCGCAAGGTAAAATGCGTTCTGAGGGCCTAATTTTTGAAAATTTTCTTCGCTACGCGAAGACGTTACAGTTTACCGGTTTTTTATTAAAATTGGGAGTCAAAGCCACACTTTCCGAACGAAACACAAAATAAACTTCAAAAATATAAATGTATTTGTATTTGAAATCGCGCTGCGCATGTAGAATGTGACACAGAAATTTGTGAGAAAAATGTGGAGGTGGGGTCGACGTCGCGCAACCACCCGAGCCGGTACCAGCAAGAATTGTCCGGCGTGCACACCTCTGATGCGGATGGTATCAATGTTTGCTTGAGATTTTCGAAAATACCGTTTTACATAATATAATACTGCTCGGAATTGAAAAGAAAGTTGAAAAAAGCTCGACAACAACGAGACGAGAACTGATTGATGGCAGTTGTCATTCTCCTAAAATTCTCATTATGCAATAAAGATCTCAATGGTGCGTGCGTTTTCGTGGTGAATGCAAGCTAAGCGTTTGGGTTGAGTGGCGTCGTGGAGGAATCAAACAAGGGCCGTTCACTGTCGAGCTCAACCTTTGGCAGCTCATTATCCTTGTTCAGTTCGTTCATTTCAACCACACTTTTCTCGATAACTGCCCAATACTGAACTTCACCTGAAAAAGGCACATTTATGAACTCTCAAGATTACTTGCATCAACATTTACTAGACTTTTCAAACGGCAATTTCAACGAGTTTTCAAGTGACAAACGATGCCGAAGTTTACCTTTGGCAAAGATGACGAAGAACAGCGTGCCAGCCATCAGAATGACGCCGTTCAAGAAGAAAAAGTTACGCCAGTCGCTCGCGAGTCCCTGTGACACAGGAAAACGTCGTCTTGAAAAAAAACCGAGCGCGCATGCGAGCAGGGTGCACTCACGGAAGCCGTGATGACGCCCATCAGATACGGCGGCAGAATGCCGGCGACGCAGCCGATGGTGTTGCCGATGCCGAGGATGGTGCCTGCGTACGCAGGGGCAATGTCCATGTAGTTCACGACGAAACCGGCGTACTGGAAGCCGCTCAGTCCCATTCCAACAGTCAGAAACACCACCGCCAGCCATTCCTGACCGCACGTACAGTAGCCGGACAGAATCAGAAACAGCGACTGAGAGCCGAGAGCTGCAACACGAGGCCGATGCTTGTTCACACTGACAATACTGCGCAGTTCGTTGTGACGTTATGAGCAACTGGCGATGTGGTGTGGTGTTGCATGATTAAAAAACCAACAGCCTACCGATGATCATGGCAGCACGTCGCGTGTTCAGTGTGCTCAAGTAGCCGTGACTGCGGACGTAGTCGGCCAGGAAGCCACCGAGGTTGATGCACACGAAATACGCAATGTACGGCACGGACGCGACGAAGCCAAGCTGCAAACACACAGCACACAACTGAGCTGCACACACACTGACAACAAGCACACGTGCACATCGTGCAAAACGCACGGAAGTCAGGTTGAATTTCAGCACGTCATTCATGAACGACGGCAAACACATCAACATCATGTATGCGCCCCAATCGCCGGCGAAATGGCCGACAACAGCGGCCCAGACGGGCAAGGACGTCAGCACTTTCAGCCACGGAGTGCTCGGCCGCTGCAAACAACACAACAACATCGTCGTTCAGCTGTCAACCGTTTTAACTTTCTATTTGTCATCTTTATTCAATGAACCTCGCTGTTTTGATCTTCGGATTGATCTTTCAGCGACTCAACAATGTACGAGCGCTCCTCGTCGGTGATTCGCGGATGAGACGTCGGATAGTCGGAGATGCAGTACAACCAAAGTACAATCCAGAACACCGCCATCACACCTGACGAAAGCAGCGAGTTCGCAGGAGCATCATTGGTCATTCAACAACAATGCGCACCTTGAATGTAAAACACGGACGGCCACCCCCCAGCTGGCCCGTACGTACACAGCAGGCCCGACATTGGCAGAGTGAGCACGTTGCCGACTTGTGCGCCTGGCAAGCAACAATCGCAGTTATCACCATTAGAACATCGCCGCAAGACCAACAACGAACGCACCAGCGTAGGTGAGTCCGAGCAGCTTGCTGCGTTCGAGCGGCGGTGCCCAGCGAGACCACATGGCGTGCAGCGCTGGGAACGCAACGCCCTGCGAACATGCAAACACGTGTGGCACGGTCAAACAGCACTGTGTTCTACAGATGAGCAACTCGCTGATTGACTGCGTATGAATTGAGATGCGCACACAGCCAACCAGCACGCCAGATTCAAGTGTCACAATGCAACGTTTCACAGTTTGACTGCACCTACCTGGCATAGTCCAAGGATGACGCGCAATGCCATCAGCGCCACGTAATGCGTGGACGCAGCAAACGGAGTCAACAATGTCACGCCGGCAGCGACGACGGCGGTGGCCGCGAAGACACGCTTGGCGCCAATGCGCTCTGCCATCCAGCCACCGAGCACCTGGTGACGTCAGCACATGAACACACGTGAACACAAGCGAAACACTGCGAATGCAAACCTGCGTGCACAAATAGCCATAAAAGAACGCGCCCAACACATCGCCTTGTACGCTTTTGTTCCACACCAACGATCCTTCCTGCAATTGAAAAGGACAATTGAACAAAAAAGAAAAACAAACGATTCAACAGCGGCCAATGTGCCAACACCAAAATCACGCACTCTTCGGGTAGGCTTATCGTCAAATTCAGTGCCAGCGCCGCTTCGAACGCATTCATCATCGGCATCGCTTGTGGATTGATCAAGTGCTGTTGAATTGACAACCGACAAAAAACTGCTTGATTCGTCGATGGCCGTCTGGTTCACCATGCACACGATGGCCATGCTCAAATTGACACGTACTGAGTAGGTCATGATGCAACCCAGGAATGCGATGAATGCCAGCGTCAGCCGCATTGACGGAAACAGCGGCGCTGAAAATTCGCAGCAAACAACAGTGACAACAACCCTCCGTGGCCTCAGTGTAAAGGCTCTCCTCGCCTTCAAACCAAAAGGCCAGCATTCAAGTTCAATCCCACGGAGGACGGAGATGAAACGCCGCCAGAGTAGCCCTCTATTATAACACACTGGATAGCGGATACCCCTCCTCGGATTCGCCAAAAATCGGGCTCGACACTTGTCGACACCCCTCCACTCCTTGAAAATTTGCTTTCACCTCCGGTACCGGTAGTAGTCAGTCGTTCTCGGTACTAAAAACCATGAAGCGAAAAAAGGAACGAATTTACTTTTCAGAAAATAAAAGTCAAGTTACTTGGTTGCTGCGGAAGTACCATACTGCCGGGTATCACCATCTCATACGGATGTTTTTGTATTTTCTGTTCAGTTCACCACCACAGTAAACAAATCGATGAATGGACCGATCCAAGGACCAGAGGAGCTTGAGCAAGCTGGCGACGCAATGCAAATGGCGATGATACGATAAACGAAACGAACGAATAACAATTTCGTGCCTTTTGCCCTGAAAAATTGATATCATTATTCAACATAGTTGTTCCAGAGCCGGCCGAGGGGTTGGGCCGTTGGGGTAGGGTTTGAAATTTTTTTTTTAAATTTTTTTTTGTTTTTTTAATTTGGATTTTTTAAACTAAAAAAAAATTGAAAAATTTTTCTTTTACTTTGCTCAGAAAACTCGATTTATGGCATAATTTTTTTGAAAGTTCAAACCAAGTTTTCTTCCCAACTTCTTTGTGTGCTCAGGTAAATGTCATTATTTGTTCATTTTGACCGACACGTACTCCATGTTTTTCGATTTGGATGACTTCTACTGGAGTCAATTTTTAGCGTTGAAATGACTTAAGAGGCTGTCCGCGACTCAGACGACCCTGATGCCTGTTAGCCGCGGCCAGCCCATTTTTCGACTTTCAGTTTTCGACATTCTGATAGGGGGAATAGTTAGATATACGAAAGAAACTCTCCCAAAAAAAATTTTCAGCCCCTAAGACCCACTGTGGCGAGCTGTGGGGCCTTGAGACCGAAGGCAGGTCAAGCAAAACACGATTTTTGCTGTTTTTGCACAAAAATGGCCGTAACTGTGCACTCCTTTGGCCTTATACCTTCATCCGGGTATCAAACGAAAGCGCAGAACCTGCGCTAACAGCTCAAACCCAAAAAATAAAATTTGGGTAAAAATTACCCTTTTTAGGGGCAAAAATGTGCAAAATTTTGGTACTCCAAAAACGGCCAAAAATGCAGTTTTTTTGCCAAAAAATGACCGTAAATTTCAAAATGCAAAGCAGGTAACTACAGAGCGTTATAGTCCCCGTTCATGCGCATTTTACTCATGCATTCGATTTTTCTAATCGAAGCCCGCTCATTCATTTTGATGGGCTCAAAGTTTGGTGCCAAAAAAACCCGATTTTCACAAATTTGCTCTTTTTGGTCTGAAAATTGGTACTTAGGGGTTATTTTGGACGCAGAACACGATGCTGACATTTAAAAATTCGAAAAAGTGCCTATTACCCTTTAAAAACCAGGTTCCAACATTTAAAAATCCTTTTTTTGGGGGCAAAATTGATTGTGGGTGACCCGGACTATAAAAATAAGGTAAAAAGTCTAAAAATTGAGCCAAAAAGTGCAGAAGAGTCTGCTAAAGAATGATGAGCAATATTATAAAAACTAATTTAAAATTTTTGTTCTGCAGAAAATTGCCCAAACTAGACAAAATAAATCTTTTTCACAAACCACTTCACCCCCTTCCCACCCACCCTAAATAATACAAACATCTTAATTCACACAAAAATCTTTTTTCCCAAAAATACCATCAAATTTTAAACAAATAGGTAACTATGAGCATTATAGTCCCCGTTCATGCGCATTTTACCCATGCATTTGATTTTTCTAATCGAAGCTTCCGCACATTCATTTTGATGCTCTCAAATTTTGGTGCCCAAAAAACCCGATTTTCACAAATTTGCTCTTTTTTGGTCTGAAAATTAGTACTCATAGGGTTATTTTAGACGCAGAATTACAGTACTAACATTTAAAAATTCGAAAAATTACACTATTTCCCCTAAAAACCAGGTTCCAACCTTTAAAAACCCTTTTTGGGGACAAGATTGATTATGGGTGACCCGGACTGTAAAAATAGATAAAAAGTCTGAAAATTGAGCTAAAAAGTGCAGAAGAGTCTGCTAAAGAATGATGAGCAATATTATAAAAACTAATTTAAAGTTTTATTGATGCCAGAAAATCCCCAAACTAGACAAAATACCCAATACAAATTTTTAGGGTAAGTGATTTCCCTCAGGATGCGACTTAATTGAAGGAAAGTTTCTCGTTGTTGCTGTAATTGGACACAAACATGATAATAAAGGCTGGTAAACACCATTTTCTCTTTGTTAAAAAACTGATTGAGCAAGATATTACCCACAAAATGCCTGAAAGATACATTTTTAGATTAAAAATTGATAATTTGCTTTGGGTCCCGAAAGGAAAAGGATGATAGAGTTTGTGTCTGACATTTTGTTATTAGGGTTATTTTTGACGCTGAACACGATGCTGACACTCAAAATTTTTAAAAGTGTCTATGTTGTTTAGAAAACCTGGTTTTCTTTGGTATGAGATGCAAGAAAACTTGTGCCGAATGTTACAGAAACTTGGCACCGAGGTCTAATTCGGTCGGCAAGATTATACTAATCTCCACGATTTGTGTCATTAAATTATCAATCAGTTCAAACTTTTTAGGTCTCCTTATTGTGTTTTCCTATTTTTTTATGTTTGGTGTTATTGGTGTCTGTAGGCATGTGTTGTCAAATATGTGTGCCATGAGAATAATTGTAGACAATCTC